>VZTY01003050.1:132281-158045 GCA_013400935.1 Turnix velox
TGGGGTTGTTCAGCCTGGTGAAGATAAGGCTCAGAGGGGACCTCATAGTAACTTATCAATACCTGAGGGGGTCCTACAGAAAGGCAGGGGAAGGAATTTTTAACATAATATTGGATGGGAGGACTAGAAACAATGGATATAAATTGGAGTGGGATAGATTTAGACTAGACATAAGAAAGAAATTCTTTACAGTGAGGGTGGTGAAATACTGGAACAGGTTGCCCAGGGAGGTTGTGGATGCCCCATCTCTGGAGGTGTTCAAGACTAGGCTGGACAGGGCACTGAGCAGCCTGGTCTAGTGGGAGGTGTCCCTGCCTATGGCAGGGGGGTTGGAACTCGATGATCTTTAAGGTCCCTTCCAACCCAAACTATTCTATGATTCTATGACATCAGAGTTCCTGTTTGAGAGTCCACCTCTCAAGTAACTCAGCAACAAGTTTTGTTCCTATTTTACATTACAGTCATGCCTTTAAATTCTAAAATTAGACTTGATACCAACAGCCAGCTTCACTCTTAAATTTGCTTGTGGCCACTTAACCTCTTGTTATGCATGTTCATGAGTCATCTAGCTTTGTTTTTGTTTTCATCAGTTTATACCTCTCAAGAGTTTAAATGGTATCAGTTTGACTAGTAAGGATGATTTTTACAGTGAACTACCTTGTTTTGCTGTATTTATAAACCTGAATCTTGAATTTGACTCAATTTGCTTTACATGTGGTTTCCCAAGGCTTTGGAGAACATTTCAGAATTGACCCAAGCAATCAGATGTACCACACAGATTGTTAACAGCACATTGACGGTTGAAAGGTATTTCATCTCTCCTTGATGACTGCAAAAAAAATCTTTATAAAACAAGTCCCAAAGTGTTTGTAAAACTCTTTAAGAAAGCAACATGTTGTTTATCCAGCAGCTGGCCGATGACCTCTTGTCCCAAATCAGAGAGCAGGATAGAATTTCTGCCTCCTCTGCTGACATTTGCAATAGCTCATCAAAGGCAGTTAATTTTTGCATCTGCTTTCTCTGCTGTGATTAGAAGACCTTCTCATAAGTGATCTCTCAGTCCAACCAGTCTAGATTCACATGGTGTTTCAGGGTGTACTGACTCTTCCCTCTGACATCCAAACCATATCCCAAGACAACAGCTGATTTATTTTCATTTAATGATTCAAATAGAACTTGAACCTGGTAACACAAAGAGTATTTTCAGTTAAAATATCTTTCTGACTGAAAAATGCAGCTTTGACAATCCTGGTGCTTCTCAACTGTTTTCCTAAGATTTATTATCTTCTTTCTTTATATTCCTCATGGGGTCTATTGTGAAAGAACAATTCCAAATTATTTCTGTGTGCAACTCTCTACAGCTTTGAAAACTATGCACAGCTTTTGCATGTGTTTGTGTATATACATATGCATATTTATTTCCATTTGGAATCAAGACAGTATTAGAAATGAAAATCTAATTTGACAAGGCCTCAATTGGCAGTAATGAACACAAAATCCAAATAAAATTAAAAACTTGTATGCTAGAAGATAACATTAGGAGCATTTTGACATTTATTGAACAACAGATGGTGATTAAAAGCGTAAAACCTCGATTGTCTTGCTGAAAGCCAAACCTTATAACTCTGTATAAGGAATATCTGACAATTCAAATGAGTGAAGACATCAATGAAATCACAGAAAGCTCAATCTCAAAGAGATTCTTATATATATTCTTATCAGAAATGCAGTTAAAATGTCCACTTTAAAGTTATCCCATTTTTAACTTGCTGTTTTTCTGGAAATGAATTTTCTCCTCTGCAGGAAGGTCACAGAGACTAAGCATTTTACAGAGAGAGCAAGTGCATGAAAATAATGTTATTACATGTGGAGGGATCTGAATACTCTCACTTTTCTTTCAGTGTAGCCTAGCTGTCAGTGAGTCATATGAGTACTCAAGGTAGAGTCCTGTCCTTTAGAGTGTGGACTCAATGGCAGTGGGAAGGTGCCCTTGTTTATCACACTGTAGTGAATCTTGGGGAAAAGACAGACTCCACAATTAATAGGTAGTCTGTCTTGTCCTATGAGATACTGCATTGCATGGGGTGTCTGTGAGCCACCTGATAAAGGTGCTCTCTCTAATACATAACTTTGTGTTACAGATCCCTAAAAAGTCTGTCTCATGCATGTAAAGGAATTTATGAAAGATGGGTAGGATCTATTGTCAGCAATCTATTGTCAGCAGTTTTATATTCACTTTGTCTAGAAAAATGAAGGATGCACAACATATTAGCTAGTGGTCTTGAGAGGGTAGTCCCATTTTCACATCCAGTCAGTGCATCTTGTCTGGCACTCTGCACACAGAGATCTTCTGCTCTGGTTTAGGCTTTTGGTGGATACAATGAGATATGACGAATCTATAGGAAGACTGAATATATATATGTATATATATACAGTTATGAACCTTTCTGCCTTGTCTCTTTCCTGTCATGTTAAACATTTTATCACATCTTTGCATGTAATCACAGTGATACCCTTAAGATTGACACATTGACAATTAGGAATAATTGATAGACATATTCAGATTAATTGTTTCATTGTTCTGCTTACTTATCCTTTTCTCTGTGTGCAATTGTCATGTTGATTTTTGCTAAGTGAGTTTTGTTTTATTCTCTATATCTAAAGATATCTATCTTCTGATCTAAAGCACACCTCACACTTGATGAAAGACATACTGTCATTTACTTTTTTGCTTCACATTTCTGTGCATGAACCATACCTCTCTTTCACCTTTACCTTTTTCACCCTTTCCTCCTATCTTGGTCTTGCTTCTACCTTCTTTATGTTTCACTGACTATGCATAATGAGTTTTCAATCTTCATTCACACATATTTGTTCTTCCAAGCCTGGTTTACAGACTGCATTTGCTGTATCTAGGTATAACTGCCAACAGCATGATGGTCATAGGGATTCATTGATGCAAGGTATTTTCTGTCAGAAACACCTTTAGAATTTTTTGGAAGTAAATGGCTATAAAACTCAAGGTGTAAAGGCAGATGGTAGAGACTGGAATAGGTAGTTCATCAAGTCTTGGGACAGGAGTTTTGGTAGGATGGCTGAATCTGTAGGGCAATTATACTTTAACTATCAAGGTTGGCTAAGTGACTGCCTTAGAGTAGGCATTTAGCTAATCCAAAGTAAATTATAATTATGAACTGGAGAAAGACAAATCTGATTTTTAAATTTTATGTGCCAGCATCTCTTAAATTTCATTAAAATATGGTTTTTTGTTTAATGCTATTAACATTTTGATTTTTGATGAAGTTATTATTGTTTGGGTTTTTTTGTTGTTGTTTTGCTTTTTTTCTCCAGCGCATGGTATACATTTGAAGTAAAGTTCTAATTGCAAACTATAATGTGACTTTGAGAATAAGGTTTAATATAAATACGTGGTAGATTAAAACCAGAAGAGAACTCTCATGAAAAACTGAAAGAAGCATTAGGAAGTGACAGGGCAGGTATTCTGATCTTTGTCTAAATGATGTGAAAGATATTGGAAAAGCACTACTTCTACTTAGAGAAATTGCAGTTAGTGTCTACTTGTTAGCAGTACAGGAATTAGGAGGTAAATGATAAAATCTAGAGGGGGAATATCAAGGACTCTGATGACAGAAATGCGAAGTTGAAGAGGTAAGCAGAAATGTTGGAGAAGGGAATATCTGAAGTCCAGACACTGATTATGAGTGCTCTGTGTCTGCTTCAGAAGGTGCTGGATAGCTAAAGAAAGCCATCAAAAGAAGAGAGAATACCTGGAAAAGATGGAGAAGATGATGTGCTTGCAATGCTCCATCAGAACACAAGAACTGTCTTTGGAGATGTTCAGATCTTGAGTAGATAAAACCCTGAAAAACAGGAGTGATGCTGACCCTTCTTTTAGCAGAGTACCAGACAAGATGATACCAGAGGTGTCTTCCAATGTCAGCTGCTCTATCATTTTGTGCCTCTTTTCCAACCTTCAATCACAGAAACACAGTATTTTTCTTTAGTTCGTACATCAATAAATGGCATATTTTCTTTTCATTACTACTGAGTAAGGAAAGATCTTCTGCTATCATCCTGTAAAATTTCATACTGAAGACATGGACTAAGGAAATCCTCTTCTTTACGTATTATTGCATTGGTAAAAATGTGTAGATACAAGTAAAGAGAGAAAAAAAAGAAAGAAAACATTTTACTTCGCTAAGGCTTGCAGTAGGTAATGATATCAGCATTAAGAACCTATTAAGATAGTTCAAATTAGTATCTGATCTGCTTTAAAAAGATCCTCATTATCAGTTAATTCATTAAGGGTATTTATTGAGATTTAAGACATATGAAACAAAAACATCTCATTTGCAAGTAATTAATATGGAATTACTAAAGCAATGCAGTTTCACAAATGAAATACTTATGTTTGAATTCCTTTTAATCCACTTGAAAGAGATACTTAGATCTTTAATCATCAGATAAATTAGATATGTTTTGTTAATTATCTATCAATCAATATTGCAGCTCAGCATTTACATTGCTCAAGAGAGGAGCACATATCTGGGATAGCAGTTGTTTTCCTTATTTTCTTCTTTGTGCATCTGGCATTAAGGGTATTAACCAATTCAATTGTTCAATAATTCAGGGGAGAATTACTGTGTTTATTTATTTATTTTGTTGCTGTGTCGTGAGTAAAGATTCCAGGAGATTTGATCATGTATTCCTATTCAGTCAAAACACAAGCTTGAATTAAGTAGTTTGCCTTTTCTTTGACTTCTTTTTCTTATTTGTGTCAAGAGTAAGTTCACTTTATTTCAAAACAGTTCACAAAGACCACGTTATCAATGAAGACCACTGTGTTTGATCTCTGATTCCAAACCTGTATTGACTATACTGTGCTGGCAGTTAGCTGTGTGTATCTATTGATTTTGCAGAGCTGACTCCCTGTCCAAGGAAGGCACATTCTTGTGTTTGTGTGGTTCACTAGGTCCTCACATTGTGTAGAGGAGAAACATCCAGCATCTGCAAAAGTCAGACTTTATCATTCATTAGTTTCCTCATATATTTTAGAGGACTGGGAGGAAAAGATTCCGCAAGAAGAAGATTACACCATCAGAAGAAATTGCCTGCACTGCAGTTTAAGCTCTCAACACTCAGCAGACATCCTGCAAAAATGGATCTTCAGTAAAAAAGTGGGCCAGACAGTTTCTTTAAAAAATATTCCAAACGATTAACACCTAAATGGAAAATATCTACCAGTCTACAGTCAGGGATGAGAATTGTTTTAATGTCTGATTTGAAGAGCACTGAAAAAACAGTGTTAATAATGAAATGCTGACACAACTTTATCTGTAGCCCTTCTAGCAGAGCAGTTATAATATGAAAAAGTAAGGTTCAATAAAATGCAAGACAGAAATAGCAAATTATATTAGATGTGACATATTAGCCATAAGGCCTTTTCCAAACTGCAGTGGAAAAATTAGGACAAGGGTATGGTAGTGTATTTCTCCCCACAGCGTGAGAAAGGCCTAGACCCCAGAGCATTCCCTCTGAACTTGTATTCTATTTCTAGCATGTGTTTTATTAAATTTTATTTTTGTTTTGCAGACTAGACACACAGCACCAACCTTAATGTCAAATTAGATAATGAAAAGCAATAGTCATCTTAAAAAAAAATCATTCAAATAACTGTCATGTTGCATTATAGTTTTTGCTGCCAGCAAAACCCTTAATTAAGTCTGCAGAATGGTTTCTTTTCTCATTTTCTGATTTCAGATGCTCTCAACTTCCTAAGCAATTTTTCTGTTAGAGTTGCATCTTTATGTTCTTATAGAATTCATTCTATCTATAGAATAGAGCAATATCTTTTAAAAAAGTAATGAAGGAGGCAAGAGTGTCACATAGAGTTGTGCCATTTATTAAGTTGTAGGAAAAAAAGTGAAAGCTAGAACTTTGTGACTTGCCAGATTTCATCTGGGATGATGAAGACAAGCCTAATGACTGCTGCTGACGGATACTGATTTACCAATCGGAACAACAGCAAATGACATATTAGTATGATAACCTGGAAATATGCTATGGAGCAGATCCTGTCCTCCTCATGCAGCTGTGAGACTACTCAGGCTGTGAGTATCCTCTGGCTGGTGCAGAACCAAGCTGACTCCAAAATAAATTTATCCAAAGGAAAGAGCATCAGTGGATCACTGCTGCTTTGAGCAATCTCTGATTGAAGCGCTAACTCCCAACACTGAATCTAATTATCCCAAGGGCTGAATTTATGAGTACAGGGATCAGAAAGTGCAAGTAGAATCGAGCCATCCTTGGGCACTGAATTAAGCAGAGCATAGTTAAATTTGGAGGAATTGGCCTAATGAATGCATGCATAATAAATTGCAATTAATACCACCAAAGGAGCCATTGTTGTGATAGACATTACCTATTATAACTGCATTACTGGAATTAGTTAGGTGGATGTGTTTCTACCACTTATGAACTTCCAGTGAGTCTCTTAAACCTTAAAAGCAGACTTCCCCATTTGCTGTGCTTTGATTTGCCTCGTCAAGTGGTCTCAGCATTCACAAAGTAAAGTCTTTCGGGTTGAAACTAAACTGGAAGTGATGGCCAAGGAGTTCACTGCTGCACTTCAGCTACAGATTCAGTCCATAGGACCAGTCTAGAACTATTATGAAGTGAAATTCTCAGGAACATTTTTATTGAGATGCTAGAACCTCTGCATCAACTCCTGAGGTCTGTAAATACACTTCTAGTGTTCCAAACCACCTGCTAAAGCAGTTAGAGACAACCTCAAACACAAAATTTTGTGGCCTTCTACTTGACGTTTATGTTATGTGTGGGCAAAATGTTTCCAGATCAAAATATTCCACTGTCCAATATTCCTATCTATACAATACCCTTGAGAAATGAAACTGATCACATGAGGTAGCAAGTCATGGAGACCCAAACACCCATTTTCCACTGAGTCTCCAGATTCAGTTTGCCCTGACTTTGTCGTATCCTGAATTCAGTCAGGTCCACTGCTCATTGTGCCAGTAAAACCAACAGCAGTGTTAGTGCCTGCTAGGCTTGTCTGTGAAGTCAGGTATTGCATATATCTCTGGGCTATTTTGAGAGTATGATATTCAAAGATGGCCTTTAATATTGGCCTAAATTCCCCTTCTGCAAAAGTGAAAAAGTAAAACTATAATTCCCTTGTACTTTGCCCTCTATTCATCCCCTTAACATACTCATGCTTGCTGCATCCCATAAATGATTGGTTCATAAAGAACTGCAGATAACGTTGCCTACTTCCTTTTCATATTTATGACCTGCTTGCATAGCAAGAATAAGCCAGATTTAAACCCAATTGAGACACCCTGGCATGTTTGCAAATTCCTCCCTTGCTCTCTTCTTCGCTTCCATCCTTTATTCCTCAGCTAAATCAAAATGATCCCCTTTATATGGCTATGTTACAGCTTTCTCTCTCTGACAACCTGAACAGCAGTAAAAGACTTGGTCACTTATGACTACATGCATGTAAAAAGTGACTACCAGGCCACCTCCATGTTTTACCGTGCTACTAAAAAACACATTTTTCTGGAATGTAGGTACTGCTCTCTCATTTGGAATTGAGAGAGTAAGGAAAAGCATGTGGGGAAGATTTATGCAGTGATTTCAAGAAAAAAAACTTTATTAAGCAGGGGTTTGGGTTTTGGTTTTTAGTTTAGTTTGTTTACAGGTCCTGCAAAACCCATCCGATTAAAATGCATCAGAAATTCTCCAGGAACTAGGCAAGTTAAGAAGAATTTAATCTTTGTTCATCACTGTCAAGTGAAATTCTTCCTTCCTGATAAATATAAGTAGACATTGTTTCTGCTTCTTTATTGATGGTGGTGATCTCAATCCAATAGTGCAGAAGAAAGTGGAAGATTAAGATGTATAGTAAAGCAGGATTGTGAGATTATTGCAATAAAGTGAAAAAACTGTCAGTCACATACTGCCTCAAGATGGAATTTTGCAATACTTTTGTGTTAGGAGAGGTTAAAACTCTTCAAAAAATATCTTTCTTACTGATAGACTTCCCCCAGAGAAGAGTGTGTAGTCATTTACGTCCTTAGTGACCTGACTATAAATCTGGTAACATCAAAAGCACAAAACCAAACTGACTTCCATAAGAAATTACAGCTGTTGAAATTATATTCTCAGTGACTTGAATAAAACAGGAAATTAGAATCTAGCTAAAATTCAGAGTCTGTGTTGTTTTCTGTAATTATCAACAGCATTTCAATAATAATTAATTAATGAGGTGATAAATGTCACAGAAGAACAGAAAACCTGCATTAACTGTGTGTCTTAGGATATGCACCAAGGACATCAAGGAAGTCAGTTGGAGGTGAAATGAACTCTAACTTAAGCCAGTGTCTCAAGAAGAAGCCTATTAAATGTTACCGTGGTTATGTGGACTAATCCCTGTTGTTCCTGAGATTTTAGCAATGCCACAGAAGTCACTGGAACCCTCGCCTTGGAAATTTCAGTGGAGTTGGATGGAAATGTGCTGCATGCACAGGCAAAACTTATCACTATGGGAGAATTTAAGCAGAGCTCTTTCCCAGCACAGAATACTGAGAGCAAAACCTTACAATAACATCAATAACATAACAATGTCTATGTTTTTTTTCACAGATCCTCTGCTTGGATATTATGTATTGTGAGAAGGAACCGGGCAGAGTATGACTCCCATTCCAGTATCCTTTGATGCTATGTTGAAGATATTTAAGCCTGCAGGGAGACTGGTGAATGATCCTTTTGAATATGTTTTCATCTGAATCATTAGGCTCATGAGCAGTGAGGGGGAAAAGTCCTGACAATGTTGCGTGGCATATATCTTAATATTTCACAACTGCAGAGAATGAAGTGACCAAAGAAAAAGTTGGTCTAAGGGCCCAGTGTGTCAAAGCATTTCCAAAATGCTTGTGCTCCCTATTTACACCCCTCTATTTGCATGTGAAAAGCCTGTATTTGCAGATGTCAAGATTTCACCAAAGGTCAGGCTGAGCTGAAATCCTGAGATTCAAACATTTCAGAAGGTTTGAGACGGTTTGTTTTCGTGGTTTATGTCATTGTTGGAGATAAGAAAGTGAGATGATTCAGTGCAAAAATAAATCCCTCTGAGGCTGGTGTGTACTCAGGTTGCCACTTCTGTCAGTTGGCATTGTCTGGTTGTCTCACTTGGCTGGTAAAGCCTCATACTTACACATTTTGCTCTCACGTGGAATGGACCTTACTCTACTCTTGATTGAGATACTTCAATTTGCTAGAGAGCTGTCCTACCGATGTGCTTTGATGAGCTTTTCAACACAATTAGTCATGTCCAGCAGCTGAAAAATCATGCCAGGAGAGCAAGGGAAAGCACAAGAAGGACCTTTTTGGTACCACAGTGGCTACTGCACTTATGAATTTGGCTTATACTATTTCACACAAGGAGGACAAATTGCTCCTGTAGATATAGTCCTTCCTGAGCATCTGGGGACAGCCAGACTTGTGGACTGCCACATCTTCTCTAGCAGGTACCCATCATCGCATTGCCTGTGTAGTTATCCCAATCTATCCCCTCCACTGCAGTAGATCTTTTGCTACGGGCAAGTATCCTCAGGAATTGGCTGTGGTACAAGTGGAGAGTGAAAAGCTACTGCAAAACTGCATTTCCTTATCCAGCAAAAAATTGTCCTCATTCTTGGGACAGTAAAATTTGATTTTGTCTCTGCTGCTGTGAATCCCTGATCTTCCCCTGAGGACTGTTCTCTCAGAGCTGAATGAGACTGTTATTATATTACCATTCAGAGAGGGCTTGCCAACATAATTATTTCCTATTGGAAGTGTCTGCATCATTGCAATCTCGGAGTATTGAATTTACATTACACAAAACTATAGGTCAGGATCTTAGCTGATGTAACTCTCGTGACTTTGCTGAAAATAATGGCACTCCAAGCATTCACAGCATGTACAGATCTGGCTATGTGTATGTACATATCTATATATTGATCAAACACAGAAATGTTAGGGAATACACGATATTTGTAGGAAGAATGCTACTTTATCAGTTTGCTGCTTCTATAATAGAGATTACAGGTAGCAACCAAGTTTGATTTTTCAGATAAAGAATGGAAATTGTTCAGTTTTGCCTTTTAGTAGAATTAAACCTTGGATTATGTACCATAAAATCACTGCAATTACCTGTCTACTCACCTTGCTGTTGAGAGTCTTTGTGTCAGAGAGTGTGTATGCAGAATGGGAAGGAAAATAATGATCAGATTTAAACAAAGCTAAAAGGCATTTTCTCAGCTGGAGGTTAGAGAAAAGTGATTCCATAAATGGGGAATTTTGTGAGAAGCCCATAATGATATCTGGAATAACACAACTTATTACACAACACGATAATGAAAATAGAAAATGAAAAAAAACTCCAGTCTCTGCTTTAAACTTTGTTGACCCGATGCATGTACATTTTTCATTTTGGTATTGTTTCTGCTCTACAAAAAGTGTACTTTAAAGGCGACTTAGATGTGTAACATCATAGAGGTCATACATTATACTCTTTGTCCTTTAAGAAAGAGAGCATACCTGCCAGAAGCACATAATTTGATAAAGAAAATACCATTATAACTAGATTTTGGTGACACTATAATCAGGAAACACAAGTGGAGGGTCAGCCAGATGGAGTATTTCTACTGGGTATTTGAGAACTGTGGCCCCTGTTATTTTTAGCTACACCATAATTTTATTTTATTGTGGAAAATAAATTGTAGTCTTAAAGGGAGGCTATATTTTTGTTTATTTTTTTTTATATCTAAAAGCTGCAGATGGTGGCAGTAGAATTGCCTGTTGACAAAACAAGATCTAAATGTATTTAGTGTAAGAGAAAATGACCAGGTTGATGGCTCAGATGTTGAAAGAACAACCTTATAATAATTATGCTCTGTTTAGCATCAGAGCAGGTTCTTCTATACTGTCCTGTCCTCACTCCTTCATTCTCCTTTATATTATTTTCTTGTTATTGTGCCCTTTAGGGAACAGGCTTTATGGGCTGTTCAGTCTCTGAATGGGTTCAATCCTTTGCCTCCACAGAGGCCGCTGAGAAGAGTGTCACTTGTGAAGGCAGTTTTGTGAGGAGACAACTCAGTAATAAGACCCACACTCAGACAACCAGCCTGTTCCATGCAGGCCTCCAAGCAGCTATCAGAAGCTAATTGTAATGCTTATTAAAGACAGCTTAGCAGAGATGTGAAAATGGCAGGCAGAGCTTTGCTATTATCTATCCCAGCTCTCAGCCCTCTTACTCAGCAGCTCTGCTCTCTGCATCTATTCAGGGACAGAGATGCTGCTTTTCTAAAAGGGGGGGCGGGAGGAGGGGATCTGTGTGTTGGGAAATAAAGGGAAAAAAATCCCAAACCAATATAACTTGGCAGTTCTGAGAAAACCACCTCAGCATGGGAAGTCTGATGGAGGCTCTTTAGATCGTACTTGCACCCTGTGCCTTTTTTTTAAAATGAAAAGCTGTTTGCAGGACCACTAAGCAGATTGTCCCTTCTTCAGGGTCAGCAGGTGAGTGTGACATAGGTATTTCTGAGGAACACTGGGGTGCACAGATGTGCCTAAAATCCGTTATTAATGGTGATAATAAAGAAAAACAAAGACCCAGAAAAGTACAGCTTGACGTAAATATCTCAGTTTAAGCTTTTCAGTGTCATCTCTTATCATTTGCAGTGGCTCCTTCCCACCTCCTCCCACCTTTTTTTCCTGTGAAAACTAAGCAAGTATGGTATGAAAATCAGGGACACAACGAATGTCAAACTCAACATGCCATATCCTTAACTCCCTGTCATAGTAAAAATACAGTTTGAGGCTTTGCATCCTGTTATTCCTCATACAAACTGCCACTGCAGACAAGCACTTTGCCTGTGGAAAATGCTCTTGTTCAGAGCAGATGTTTCCCTCAATTAGCATTTTTTCAACTATTTAGCAAGTACGTTCTATTAAAATATTTTAATTTATGCAGAAATTATGTTATAAAATTTACACGTTCTTTTTATAAGACACATCCTGTAGTTTCAAGCTAATAATTTTCTGTCACTAACAGTTACCATGGGCCAGAGAATATTTCTCTAAGAAGAAATCTTTGCATTATTTTTACTAACAGTGAGGCATTTGCTGCCTTTCATGTACTCCACATAGTAAGATGATTGCATTTTTTATATCCTCTACATAAAGATACTTACTATTTAAACACTTGACAGGTTTTTGAAAACATGAGGATATAGATTTTAGTTTTGAAACTTCTGCATATTTGTACTAACTCTTTTGCTCTTACTCTATTAACTTTCCTCTTTCCAAAACCACAGATAGAGAAGACAATCTTTTTTTCTTCTCATCTGTTCAGACCATTTTCACACACCTTGCTGATGCAATTTTGCCCTAATGTTGTTTTCCCCCCGAATATTGACTTAAATGGACAGCGGAGCTTAAGAACTCCATAAATAGGTCAGCATTATTTCTCAAAACATTTTCATCTATCAATTAAAATTAGCTATAGCAAAGCCGAGTACAGTTTTCTCCTGGGAGCCTGAATTGCTCATGTGGTTGATAATGAAAAGCTGAGAGGTTTTTTTTTTACATCTAGGTTGTCGGCAGGCATCCAACTCAGGTTACCAGTGACCGACAATTGCTACCATCTACTGGCTGTTTGCAGTCCTCTATGAAACAACGGAGCACCTCAATTCCTTCACATTGTGGAAAGGTGGTTTCTGGTTTTTTGGCCAAAAACCTGATAGCTAACAAGAGGGGTAGCACTTTCACAAGTCCTTTTAACAGGTCTTTGGCTCCAATATGATTACATTTTTTTTCTTTTTTTTCCCCCAGCAATCTAACTTAATACTAGCTGTTTACTTCAGACAATGGTTGTGTTTAGGACCATGCCAGCTAATTGCTGCTGAGCTGCAATTTTATGCAAAGCAGTCCACGTTTACCTTGGATATTAACATTCATTGTCCCACTAATTAACCTCTGTTTATCGGCATAATTGTAATGGTCCATCTCAGTGCTGGCAAACCCACAAGGCTTAAAGACCTATTGGCAAAAAAAACCCCCGTGTCTTTTATCAAGATTAGACCTGAAAAACCCTGTTAGCTGTGAAGATCCTAAAATGCCTAGAAAGTAAGCCAGATAATCTTACTTCATAAGTGGTAGGTATTCCTTCCTTCCTTCCTTCCTTCCTTCCTTCCTTCCTTCCTTCCTCCCTTCCTCCCTTCCTCCCTTCCTTCCTTCCATGCACTACAAGCTCTCCTAATACCAGGGGAACTGAGGAGAACACAATTAGGCTTTCCCTTTCACATCTCCTAGGCATAGCCTTCCTGGTCCCCAAATGGAATGGCTTTGACTAGTTGCCCAGTCCTTGTCAGCTACTGTTGAAAGGGAGGTTTCTAAAGTAGACTAGCAAGTGACAGTATGCTGGCAGAATATTTGCAGAATGTAACAGATTATAGATCTACCCATCACCTACAGGGAAGGCACAGGGGCAGCAATGACAGAATGACAGTAGAGTCTGCAGAAGCCAAAATTCCACATAAGGCAAAACATTTAATGTTCCCAAAAGCGGTGACTCCAGCAAGACAGAAAGCAACCTCAGCCTTCTTGTAAATTTAGGTCACAAACAAGAACAACATAAAACTTATAAATAACTGGAGTACTACTGTTGGTTTGATGTTATGAATGATGATATTCCCCTGCGTCTACCTGGCCACAGGCAGTTATGTTAATAATTTAGGAACTATAGTCCAGCTGTAGTGCTGTCCTACTCAAAACATTCATGAGGATTACCACCATATTGGAAAAAGTAATCTTTTCTCAACAAAAAATATTAGGTGGAATTCTCTGGCTTCTCTTCCTCAAGAGGTCGGACTAACTACCTAACATATTTTTATTTGACCTGTATCTCCATGAAATATATGGAGACAAAAAAGACCTAACAGCCTCTCTGAAAAGTCTCTTCAATCTCTCCAAGCTTAAATGAACACATGGAGGTCACAGCAGGGGCTGTCATAAAGTTGAAATGTTTGTTGCCCCTGTAGTGACTTGTAATTTATGCAGTTTAAGAGCAAAACAAAAAGAGGGAGGAAAGCTGATGTTTTAATCATGCATGGATATATTTTTTTAAACAGTCAAATATGAAAAATTATAGTGAGACAGATTTTTTACTGTGCATTGGGATGATTTGCTTTATCTTAATTAATTGTACAGTCAGCTGAGGTAAGTAGCATGGTCACCACAGAAATGGTCAGAACTGAGCAATCACAAAGATGTTTTTCATTACTGGGTCTGCACAAAGTTATTTAAGTGTCTGAGGCTTCAGCGTCTGTGTCCATAACGCTCTGACAGAGCTGGCCCTCAAAGCGTGTCATCCTATTTTCCCCTTTAGAGGGAAATCTTAAAGCCTGGCTGTCCAAAAGTGCCAAGCAGTGCAGTAACCCAGAATTTCTCCTGCCATTCTGTACTGAGGCTTGCAGACTTACTATTAAATGGTGGATGGATTCATTCCTGTGTTGGCTCTGACTGCATTTGTCTGATCAGTAAGATGTGATTTAGCTCCAGGTAGATGTCCTCAATGCATGTGTCTAAATGAAGGTGTTTGAAATAATCTTATTAAAGCCTTAGTTTTATCAGCATTATCTGAGTAACTTGGCACCACTGAATGTATTGACTGGCAACTGAATTCAGATGCCCACACATTGGTTTAGTGATGTTTTGCATTTCCTGAAATATCCTCCCTGCTTTTCACTTGCTGTTATGGAATGTCATGGCTCTGTTGTAGGCTCTGTTGGTTATATTCTCTTGGGTGCTCCCCATTATACAACACATTAAATATAGCTCCATATGTGTGTGCATTTGAGTCAAGCTCTCCACTAAGTGTAATGGCAGCTTATAGGTCATATGTACATCTAGGATACCTAAATATTAGAGTTTTCTACCATTAAAGACATCTGACTGTCCTGGCTACTGCAGGCTGCATGAAATGGTGTGGGTTTCATTTAGTCAACTGGATCCTGCTAAATTTAGATATCTTAGGTTCAGATTGTATCTTATCCCAAGGGAGTAATGCAGCTGTCTTAAATACAGATTTTCTCCCATATTAGATACCAAAAGTCTTCCCTGAGTTTTGACAGACATGCCACAGGATTTGAAGAACTAGATGGTGTTGGAGTGGCAGCTGGAGAGATACCCTCAATTTCTCATGGAGAATAAGGATAAGGCTACTCTCTAGGTAATGCTGTGATAACTTCCAAGTAGTTTGGGTTAGATATGCATCCAAGCAGAGCCAGGGTGGATGGAAGGTCTGCCCATGCAGACTATGTAGGTGCTCATGTCTTTTAGTAGGTCACCTGCTTCTCTTCAGAGGGAATATTCTCCTGCTTAGATCCTGCAAAGTCATTTGTGTTTTGTTCCTTTCAGAGACTAAGCTGGTCCACCAGGTCAGGTAGCAAATATCAGGAGTGCCAGCACTGCTAATGGAAGCACTGCTTTGTTTTCTATTTCTTTGATGAATTTCAATTTTCCTGAACCTGCCTGACACGGAAGAGAAAATTAGGTAAGATAAGAATTGTTATAGAAGCATTAGGAGAGATGGATAATGACAGCGCCTGGATAATCTGTTGGAGGCATTTTCTTCATATTTACTATATGGTCATCAGTTAAAAGCCATACTTGATCTGTCACACTGTGTCCATCTCCAGAAAAAAACTGGTAGCTCATTGTATCTTTTGGAATATGTTTGGACAGAGGACTGAAACAATTTTTTTCTTTGATGAGGGGCTTGTCACACTTACTCACGTCTTTGTCATTCCTGCAAGATTTCTGCAACATGTTCTGCTTTAAAGGGATTTATAAATATCTGCTAGAAAGGGAAATTGGCAGCTCATCTCCTGTTACGGGTGCTTACTAAATGCCATTCCAACATTACCTTCTTGCATTTTGCACTTTCTTGGAGTCTGTTGCCCGGTTAAACTCATAGTTAGTTATGACCTTTCAAGATCCATGGATACAACAGCTTGAGTAAGACGTTGTTTTCCTGTGGAAAGTTCCTGTCAGAACAGAAAGTCGTAACATTTATTTATGAGGAGGCAAATGAAAGATTTTGGGTTTGCTTTCCTGATGAAAATAATGGTTTTGCTGAGGTATAAGACAGGTATTTTCCCACATAGTTTTTGTGACAATGGGGACATCCCATCCCTGAAGACATCCAAGGCCAGGCTTGATGAGGATCTGAGCAGTCTGATCTAGTTAAAGATGTCACTGCAGGATGGTTGGACTGGATGACCTTTAAAGGTCCTTTCCAACTCAACACATTCTATGATTCTATGGCTCCTGCCTACTTAAAAATTCTAGGTCAGCTTGGTAATGGGAATTCACTATGCATCCAAGTGTTCAGCTACAAAATATGTTTTGGGGATATGGTTTGTTTGCTTTTCTTGCACCATTAGGATTAAATTCATAGTTGGTGATAGGGAAAATTCTTGCACTTGGTGTATGAATAACAACAGAGCTGTATCAAACTTGAATGACTGCCAGGAAAGGCAGAGCATCACCAGAGAAAGCAATTTTTCAATTCTGTGCTTCAAGAAGTAACCAAGTGATAGATGACTTGGTAGAAAGTGGTTTCACCTGGTAAAATGTGGAGGGACTGACAGACTAAAAAACAACTTGTGGGGAAGTTAAGTGACATGCTTTACAGGTGCCAAGGTAGAATTTTGCTAGTGGGATTAAAGGTCTGATTCTGAGAGAGAAAAACGCCCTTCTGAACAGATACAAAGCTGGAGAGTCAAAGATCAGGACTGTCAAGGCAGAAAAATTTTCAGAGATATGTTTTCTTTTGTCTCTACCTGATACATCCTTTTCCTTCATAAAATCATGTTGTTGGGAAATATTCAACAAGGTCTTTCTGTTTAATTTGAGAGGAACATTCGCACCTTCTGTGCGTATTATTATACCCAGTCTTCTCCCACTTTAGGTTATGATGCCAGAGATGTTTGTTCCAAAATATAGGAATTTCTTTTCTCTGTAGGTCTTGACTATGAATGATGCATTTGGGATGATTTTTATTGGAGCAGATTGGGCAGAAATTGCTCTCCTTATGAATTGGATAACATCTACCCAGTCCAGGGTACCATGCAAAAAATGCTTATACAAAGCATATGCTCTGTAAGGTACTGCACTCACAGTTGTCACTCTCCATAAACTATTGCTGCAATATTATGTTCAGATAGTATGATGTGGACTGTCAAGTGGAAACATACAAATAAGCAAATTAGTTATCCTTGATTATTATAACATTCTCCACCAGGAAAGAAAAAGGTTCACAGAGTTCTTTACAGGCTGAAAAAAAGTCTGTATATTTTATGAGAAAACATTTTCCACTTTGAAAACATTAAAGAAATAAACACTTGCATTAAACCTGGCTTAAGGTTTGTAACATATGACAGTCTTTAAAAGAGGAATATATCTGGAGGTTTTCATGACTTCATAAAAATACTTAAGTTACACATGCTGAAAGTGCTGCACGTTAGATACTCTTGTTTTGGAACGTAATTGCCCTAAAGGTGTAAAGGAGGCTGAGTTTAATAATTCCCCCAGTGTGTCTATTCTCCATTTCTGTTCCACAGAGGAAGCTAGAAGGATATGGTATCATCAAAGAAGCATGTGTTGGGAGAGGGGAGAGCTAATCCTTAAATAGTTGTGCCCTGCATCTCAACTAAGAAATGAAAACCTTTGGAAGGATTTCCTGAAGTCTTACATACACTATATCCCTTAACCTATTAAATGCTATAATTGTTGTACTAAGATAAGAGATGCTTCCAAAGTAATCCATGCTGGGTGGCCCTAGGTAAAAAAACCTATTTATTAATATCCCAGAGTTGTGCCATGCAGTGATAGTGATGGAAATTTGGCAAACCAACTCTACTTCTGTCAGATGAGTGAAACTGCCACTTCACTCAAGACTGGATGACAGATAGATGTAGAGATCATTGTAAGAGGGAAATCTGGCTTATCATTAGGATGGGGACTGAGAGGGATGACAAGAAAAGGAGAAGAGGGTAGTGAGTACTTTCTCATCCAGTCAGTTTTACAGACATAAATAAGTCTTAAACATTTTTCACTTACAATCCATATTGCCAGCATGGGCTGGCTGCAAAATATCGTTAATATAAATTATTAACATTTGGCACTGATTTTGAATTGGTACAAATGATTTGGGGTGGTGGACTGTATCTAAGAATCTCTGCAGTCTGTTTTACACAGACTGGTATGATTTTCTACACTGTATAAATGGGGAAAGTGTGAAATAGAACTGAAATAACTTTCTTAAGTGGAGTCAGGAAAAAAGCTATGTGATAACTGGTAATTATTCTTGTGAGTAGTTAAAATCTTTGGAAAATTCAGCTGAGTTCTCCTAAATCTATACATAAATTTGGATTAATAGTGAAAATCTGACAGAATAATGTGGGAGGCAGAAGAAATTCGGAGGTTTAACTGAGGAAACAATTTCTTCTCTGCAGCATAGGACCGTGCACCATTTGCTCATTTTCTGTGAGGTTTGGAACTGACCACCACACCTATACTGAAATAATTTTCATTTATCCTGATCAACACAGGGAAGGCTCCCCCTGTAAATCTACCCAGGACTTGGTAGTTCTCATCTGACATGGATAATGTCTCATTTTTATATCATCATTGACACATTCAAGTGCTGCAGCTGTTAGGACAGAGGATTATTCCTATTGCAGCTTGATGGAGAAACATGCAAGAGATGCTGAATCTGGGTGATTGGGTTTTTCAGTCAAGGCACAGAGATCATTTACTCAAGATAAGTCCATCAGAAGGTGGCTTGCTGGTTAGATACACCTGGCCATGAGGCTTTTGTGAAGCAATGTGCTGTTAAGTCTTTTTCCTACAGCTTCACCAGTCATAAAGATGGTTCTATTGCAGACAACACATGAAGCAATGCTACAAGTGAGAGAGAGGTTGTTTGTTTATTTTTGGTGTCCAGGTCACTCTTATTCTCTGTGGAAGTGGAGCGATTATAGCAGTGGAATATGATACTATGCACTGACAATCTATTTTCCATTTATCTTTTTCTTCCTCTAGAGATGAAGACATTCCAAAAAGTTAAAAAATAATCTTATTTTCTTTCCTTTGTTGACTGACCTGAGAAATCACTCACACTTCCTGCTTGTGGGAGCTGCTCTGTGTCTGGGCCATGCAGGGACACAGACAAGAAGTCTCACTGAAGGAAAGTCACATACATATCAACTGCTGTGAAAATCTCACCACACTTGAGGTCAGTGGAACCTCTGCACTGCCTTTGTGAAGCATTTCTCCGCGTGCTTTCAGTGCACTCCTGCTGCTTGTACTCATGCTGAGATTTACAAAGAGAAAACAGATCAGAGGATCTAAATATTACATGCAATTACATATCAATGCACAAAGGCTTTATAAATATCTTGGTGTCAGGGCACAGACATGGCTACTCAGTGGGGGAAGGAAGTGGAGGGCAGTGACATGACAGGCAGGGACAGTGTCCTTCCCTTCAAGTGCATCATAACATGGTGCTCTGGGTTGGCCAGTGGAGCAAAGGCTGGGACTTAAGTGTGTTCCAAGAGGCCCATGACCATCAGAAATGTCCTCAGTGACCAGTCAGGTCAGTTCAGGGCCACTGGTGCACTCGGTACCACAGCAGAACTTTTTCTTATGAACAAAGCTTATGACTATCAATAGATTGAGCTGCGTTCCTAAGATGGCAGATTTACCAGTGATGAAAATATGAATGAAGTTTTTGAGTGAAAATATTTAGATATACAAAGTATATTAAAACTGCAAGTTTTTTACAGGTGCTTCTGTAGATGTTCCCCATCACCCCTCAAAATTGAGAAGCCCTGACAGAGAGTAAAACAAGATGTAACTGTATTTTAGACATTATCAAAAAAGAATGAGAAATAGAGAAGTTTGTACCCCATATAAAATTTAGCAAAGGAAACATTCAGACAAATGACAAAGTAAGCTAAAGTTGTTTGTGGAAGCCCCAGATGTACAGCAGCAAAATAATGAAAAGAGTAAAATTGCTACACATGATTCAAAAAAGTAGATGCATATGACTGTAATCCTTTTTTGTACTCAGTCTGGATGATATGTTACTGTCAGATGGTGAAAGACTACATTTGAAACAGGAGAAGCTGGATGTTAATAGATATTAAGTGATTTGCCCTCATTTTCTGCTCCAAAATATGCAGGTGGTTGTGTAAACAGCCTCATCTGTGTCTGAGGGAAGCAAAAGGCCTCTGGTTTGAATTCAAACCCACCCCGGACTGACAGAGTGGGGGAACACTGAGCAGAGATGAAGCCCTTCCCCATGCTTATGCAGCAAAGCTGTAGATTCCAGTAGATTACCTTGTGCTTACTCTCAGTGAACTGAAGTCCCTGCAGCTGTAAAAATCTTATTGTGTTGAATGGAAAAAAAAAGCACCTCTACAGTCAAAAGATGTACTATCTCTGCCAATTTTATATGATATAATCTAGTGTTTAGATAACTTATTTTGGAGAAAGGTATGTTCTTAGACCCCTGCTGATACTCTCCTACTGACACCTTCATTTGCTCTTGAGAGCTTAACCTGAGCTGCTGATAGTGATGAATTGCCTCTGATAATGTCTGTGAATTCACAGCCAGTGAAGAAATACCATCTAAACAACATCCTGGGTGTAAATTAATAAGAGAAGTAGTCCCGAGAGCAAGTTGGAGCCCAGAGCTACCCTCAAAGACAGGTGAGCTGCCCACCAGTTGAGTTACTAAGTTCACATCTCACTTTTTTCCCCCCTTTCTCTCCTCAATTTTTTCTAAATAAGGACATAATCTCTTTCTGAGCTATGCAGGGTAAAGAGATCCCGCACCCTGGGCTGCCTACCCAGAATCCTGACAAATCTGTGTTCTGGAGTTAGGGTATTTTAAGGGTGACAGGAAATGTATCCCTGATGTTTATGAGTAAGTCAGGGATGAGATCTTTGCCTGTATTAAATTGATTGGTGAATGGTTGCCAAACAGTTTAAAAGCAGTGCTCAGTTGGGTACTTAGGGTTGCACCTAAGCAAAGCAAAGGAGAAAAAAATCTTCTTGCTTTACATTCTTTGCAGTGGTCTCTCCAGAGTTACAACCTTGGCATGAGTATGACTGAGAAGGATGGAAGACAAAACCTCACTAACACTTGCCTATTTTGTGGATGCCCACATAGCAAGTGAAGGTCTTTGTCTTTCCCCTCTCTCCCCACAGGCTAACCCATTCATCAGTGCTGGTGGGTGCATACTCATAGTGATGGCAGTAGGTAGTAAAGACCTCTGGGGCTGTGCTGGCAACAGCTCTGGCTACTAGTCATAAAAGAAGGCCATGGAAAGAGTGATGGTCCTCATGAACTAGGTGGTAAGGTAAGGAACCAATTCTGGTTATTTTTCTGACTGCAGTTTTCACGTAGATATCCAGACATGCTTAAGCTCATAGTGAAATATTTTCTGTTCTTCCAGTAACTGAGGAGGATGAGCAGGATTGATTTAGAATAATCTCAGAGTTCTCAGCCTGGCCAAGAATGAGGAGAAAGAAAGATAAATTAGTGCTACTCGTTGCTAGTCTGCTTCTCCCATCATTTGCTTTTATTTTTGTGCTGGCTCCAGCTGGCTTTCCTGTGCTTCAAACATTCAGGGACACTGTGACAACTGAGGCTTTTTAGAGTAAAAATTCTTACCCACAGGCTACATTCTCCTGCTCCAAGCTCTGTATTTCCTGGGGACATTATGAGGACTCTGTCACAGCTCAAGTTAACAATGCAGGTTCCTTTATCTAGGCCATGGGGTAACTAGGAAACATAGCACTGTCTACTCTTGCTGAAGCACAACACAGTGGATCCCATGGAACATCTCCAAAGAGTCCAACATGACTCACCTTCCGATACAAATAACTACTTCATTATACAGTGTGTTTTATGTTCTCCTAATGATCTTCTTGTGCAATTGATTAATTATTTTAACCCTGTGCTCACTGTGCAGTGGAATGCCATTCATTACCAGCACCATGTGTTCATTTCAAACTATATATTTTTGAGTGTTATATTTGTTTGTTTTCTGGTTCCTTATGTACTATTTATACAATACCACATATGTTTGGTGAAGCCCTCTGATGAAATGTAGACATACTGCTTGTTAGGGTTAGGCCATTGTCTAGCTTCTAATCAGCAGCAATTACCAAATGCCCTTGGATGGCGGAGTTGCAATAATTGGGCTTCCTTGGTTTTCAAGACTATGTAGTCTATGACTTCACTGGTGATGGCCCTTGACTTGCTGAGGGAATCTGATTCCATGAATGGAAAATAAAGTGAGGCTGTAATAGATTGTTTAATGGTTATAATACTCAGTAAAGGCTTCATACTAGCTCTTCATGAGCACACAGTAAGCATTCTAATGATTCAAAACTAAATATTTACAAGGGACAAGTAATTAGATGTGAGCAAATAAAAGAACCTACTAAACCATCTGGACAGTTCAAAGGATTGTCAATTTGCAGATAAAACACTGAAGAATTAGGGACACCAGTTAAAATCTGCCTCCTGTTAATGGTGATTAGATATCACTACTACCTGATTGCCTAGGTGTAATGAGCCAGGGATTGTCTTTGTGTTTATGGCTAATATTGGAGAGGAGATTTTCAGACCTTTGTGATTTTTCCAGTAGGTTCCCAGTAGAAAGATGAAATTTTACATTGTTTTTGTGTTCTTTAAATTTAATTTGTGATGTGTTAGATGTGGGAAAGCTTGTGTTACTATGACAGATTACATGAGGTCTAATACTTAAAAGAGAATTTGAGTTTCCAAAATGGATAATTTTAAAGCAAAAAAAAGCCTTGAAAAAAATCTGAAATCCACAAGAATGTGAACTGCTAACTGAAATCTGCTTATAAGAAATATTTAGTGGCAGAAGAAAATGACTGCAAATACTTGAACCCTCAGCAATTAAGAAACCAAGGCCTAGAACAAGTGAAAAAAAAAAAAAGATGAAGGCATTGTATAGTCAAGTTTATCTAAATTAGAAAGCAATTAAATTAAAAGTGGGTGGAGGTTGACTCTCACTTTGCAAAAACTATTATTTACCGCTGTCATATCAGAGAACAAATTTCAAAGTCAATGACAGCTGGATTCAACCACAGCCCATCTAACAAGCTGCAATAACAAGCCCAGCTAAAAAGCTGTTTCTGTGATCCATTACTGTGCTCAGCAGGAAGTTACCTTAGCTAAGAAGCTCTAAATGTTTTGGAGTGGTGCTGTTCTCTCCTGCTTTTGAAACTTCTACTGATTCAGTGAGGTTGTGATTGAGCAAAGGAGAAAGGTGGCACTGGGATGCCAGAGCCTGCTTTGGTTCCTTGACTTATGAGAAGAACAGTGAGTTTCAAACTCCAGCTTTTGTCCATGCTACAAGGTGATTTTACACATTCAGCACTTGTTTGTTAAACAGATCACAGATAAAGAGATGAGTGCTGAGCTACTTGGAACTGATCCTTTGTGGCTTATGCAGCATTGTAATACCATGTACATTGAATACTGAGCAACACACAGCTAAAGAAGAATTCCTTAAGTTAGGATGTGCTTAGATCCTTCATTAGGTCTAACCCTGGATCTGGTTTTGACTTACAGCTTCATCAGCTAGGCATCGGTAGAAGGCATGGATAGAAACAAATGCCCCAAAAGAGAGAAAAATACAGAAATTTTGATAGGGAGCTGCCTGAGTGAGGCATCAGGAATTGCCTCCAGTTGGAGGAGAACTGGCTTTTCACTACATCATATAGATCTAAGCCTCTTCTTATAATCAAGTGTTTTATCCACAGTAGCCTTTCCCTGGAAAAGAAAGCAGCAGTCTGGTATGTGATAATTAACCCTCTGAAGGGCTTGGGCCAATTTCTCTCTGACTGGGAAGGTCTCCAATCAAGTTTTCCACCTCACTAATGCATGCTGTAACCAGGAGTCTGCAGGGACCAGGAAGTTAGCTCATTCTCTTGAAGCTCTTCAGTATTTGAGTACCCACTCAGGTGGAGACTGCAGTGAAGCAGGTCTCCCAGGTGAGTCTTCCACCTACCAAACCACAACATTTCTCTCCCCTTCTCTCTAGTCTAATGAATATGTAAGATGTGATAGTGATGACAGCCATAGAAAAGCCCAGGAGAAAATTAATTCCATCTTCATAGCAGGGTTTGAATAGTGTGCTGTAAATAAAGCATTGGGGCCACACACTGAATGTGGAGGATAAAAGGAAATGTTGAATAGCCTACTCATTAAGTGAGCACCATCCAGCATAAGTGCAGAACGAGGCAAGAACTGCATGGAAAAAATAGTATGTCATCAAGTAATTAGAGACTGTGGCACAATGCATATGTATAAGGGACTGAATTAATGTTTTCAGGAAATCTTAA
Source organism: Turnix velox (assembly GCA_013400935.1). Classification (NCBI taxonomy): domain Eukaryota; kingdom Metazoa; phylum Chordata; class Aves; order Charadriiformes; family Turnicidae; genus Turnix; species Turnix velox. The sequence continues at coordinate 156,825 of VZTY01003050.1, forward strand.
TTTTGGCATTTACTAGTGCTGGAGTGCTTGACTTTGCAATCTGAGCAATATTCTTTTAGTGTATCTCTGTGTAGATAAGCCTGACACAGAAAGGAACTGAGGGAGCCTCACAATGCCTTTAAAAGCCTATTCCTCTTTCCTCTATCACAATTGTCTCTGAATGAGAAATTATAGTAGCTGGCTGAGAGTCATAATCAAACAGTGAAAACTTAGTATTGTTAGTAATTATTACCATTGCATTTCCTCTGCAGGAACTATTTTCCTCATTTTAATTCCAAGCACTCTATACTTCATAACTTTGTAGTCTAACACGTAATGAATGCTACCAACAGGAGGTTTGTACAAAAACCTCTACTGCTAAATCAGTTAAAGAGGGAGGGAAAGGGGACATTTAAAGGGCGAGGTTTTGAAGCGACAGTTAGAATAGATAGCAAAATAACAAAAAGTAATGAGGATGGCAAATTTTGCCTGCTGCTTTGCTGATGAATTTGCCCATGAGCAGATTGGAATATTTTAAAAACATATTCGTTATTCAAAATCATTTGTCAAGGGTCAAATTCTTTCCTGGTTACTCATATTAAAGCACAAAAAACCTGTCTGTGGAACAAGCTGCTGCTGTGTGTGAATAGACATTAGGAAATCTGTTCCAAATTAATTTATGGAAATAATTCTCCATTTCATAAGTAGCTCTTTGTGTGTGTTTATTATTCAGAACGTGAATGCTTTTGACTGATCTTAGAAGTAATGTGGCACGTTACAATGTGTCACAACACATTGATCTGGGTTCCTAGTACAAATAATAGGCTATTTGCTGCCATAATTAAATGTCTGTGATTATCTTCTGATATTCATAGACAGTTGCCCTTCTCAGCAGTTCTCCCTTTCCCTCGGAAGCATTTGGCTTGAAATAATCAGAGAAAGTAAACACAATAAGAGCTGAAGTGAATTTATTTTCAAGAATAAGTCTGATTTTTATATTGGGGAGTGGGGGCAGTACTTACCTAGTACTGGTGACTAATGACTGAGGAAAGGATTACAGTTAGTGCAAAACATGAAAATAGATGAGAAAACAAACACACAATATTGCTAAATTCTCTAACGGTTAGACAGTGAAAAGTTAATGGATATATAAAAATTGGGTCATGTAGACAGCTACAGCAAGTCTTATACCATATAATCCAGCTTTTATATTGATTCATTGGAAGCCTTAATTAATATTAT
>VZTY01003050.1:158170-215517 GCA_013400935.1 Turnix velox
ATTATTATTAATATTTTGGTAGTTTGCCAAGGAGTCACTGCGGCACAGTACTTCTCTTAGCCTGTAGTATACATCTGTTTCCGCTTTATCAAAAGTACTTCTAAATTAAGGACTTGTGCTGTCCCTCAGGAGTTCTGAGAGTTTCAGAGTAGTTTTGAAATAGAAGACTGATGATGGCTAATTGGCTAATACTAGTTACTTGTTTTCTCTCACTAGCACTGAAATGACCATCACTGGAAGAGCAGAGGCATATTCATGGCCTGTCCAGAGCACAGAGCCTACAAGGAATCCACAGATATACTTTGGTTATTATAGCTGAGTTTAGTACGAGATTTCTTCTAATTTCTTTCTGTCTTTATAAAAGGGATTGTCAGTCAACCACACTGGTCCAATTCCTCACTAAACAGTGTCTGCAAAGTTACAGACCAGTCTGGGTTTAGTAGTCGTGCTGGCTATGTGAGAATAGTTCCCTTTATGAAAAGTAGAATGGGATTTTAGTAATCTCATGCCAAATTACACTACATGCTTGAGTTTGGCCATTAGCAAGGTTAAAGGCACCAAAGCCTTTTGCTGCCAAGCTTACCATAGCAGGTTCAGAGGTGTGGGCTTTGGATGCTTTTGACCTGTACGTCAGGGTAGTGACAAGCCTGCTGACTGCATTTACAGGCAGTTATTGGAGGCTCTTCAAGGCATGGTGCCCTGCAATTTGGAACAAATGCATACTTGTAAAATACAATGGATCCACATTTAGCCTCTGAGATGTCACATACTAAGCATTTTTCAGAGATTTATTTGCTGTAATTGTGTCTTTGTAATGGAAAGCTATTTATATATATATTAGCTGACATGATAAACTTGGCACAACTGAAATGAAAGTCTGGGCATCTGAAACTGCCTTTTTTCAGTTTTGGATGCAGCTGGTTTAATTTAGAGCATCCTCCAAGTCAAGATAGTGTCCATTGTGTTTAAACTGGGAAACTTTTTTAATCTAGAGCGGTTATTTATGGCTGTGTCCACTTTGCCATCTAGCTATAGAAAGACAGACAAAGATCAAGCCATGGTCCAAGATCTGGGTAGTACAGAGTGGCTTGCTCACATTCACATGGGGTGAGGGCTAGGCCCTCTAGTAGATTTAGTATTGGAATAGACCAAACTGAGCCAGGCTGTATAGAAAAGCCGAATTCCTCCACTAAATTCTGATTTATTCTCGAGTGCCAGTGTTACGGATGTGCCTATTTCAGGACCTAAAAGATGAAAGACAATAGACATTGTGTATTAACAGATGAAGATTCTGCTCACAAAGGCTGAGTCAGGAAGTAGGTTGTTTTATTCTCATCTTCTCTGCATCCCTGCCTTGCTTGCATGTACAGGGTTCAAGAAATGGGCCCATTGCTTTAGTGTTCATGAAGCATATAGATTAGTGCTTCAGTACTGAGTCACAAATATGCTGAATAAAATCATGAAATGCAGTGTGAAATGATAAAAATTCTTTTTTGCAGTGACTGAGTCCAGTAGAAACCGAAACCTAAAATTTATTCAGAGGGCAAGAGGAGTACAGGAAATTAAATTTTGTCCTACAGTGATGACAGCCCTAACAAAGGGAGAGTACCTCTGATGTGAAAAGACATCACAGAATCACAGACTGACTGATGCTGGAAGGAATCTCTGGAGGTCATCTGGTCCAATTCTCTGTGCTCAAGGAAGACCAACTAGCCAGTTGTCCAGGATGGTGTTCAGATGGCTTTTGAATATTTCTTATGATGGAGACCCTGCAAGCTCCCAAGACATCTTGTGCCAGAACTTAGTCATTCTCACAGCAAAAAAGTGCTTCCTTGTGTTCAGAAGTAACTTCACATTTTTCACTTCATGCCCATTATCTGAGGTCCTGTCACTGTGCACTGAGAAGAACCCAATTCTGTATTCTTTGCACCATCTCTTCAAGTATTGACATCTCCCTGAGCATTCTGTTCTCCAGGCTAAACAGTCCCACCTCTCAGCTTCTGCTCAAATGTAAGATTTCTCAATCCCTTAGTCATCTTGTGCTCCATGGCTGGATTCTTCTGTCCAATATGTCTATGTCTCTTGTACTAAGAAGCCCAGGACTGGATATAGTATTCCGGGTGTGACCTTATCAGAGCAGAGTGGAGTGGAAAGATCACTCCCCTTGACTTGATGGTGGTAGTTTGTCTAATGCAGGATATCATTTGTCTTCCTTGCTTCAAGTATTTATTGCTGGCTCATATTCAACCTGAGGACACCAGGACCCTTGGGTCCTTTTCTGACAAAATTCTTTCCAGCCAAGTGGCCCTCAGCATGTTCTGGTGTTTGGGGCTGTTCCTTCCCAGGTGCAGTACTTTGCTTTCCTTGCTGAACTTCACAAGGTTCATGCTGTCCCATTTCTCAAGCCTGTTGAGTTCCCTCTGTATAGCAGCATGAGCTCTGGTTTACTAGCAGCTTCTCCAGGTTCTTTGTCTTTGGTAAACTTGCTGCAGATAAACTCTGCACTATCATCCAGGTCACTAATGAAGGTATTGAACAATATCAGAGCAGTACTGACTCCTGGGGAATGCAGTAAGTTACGACCTGGTTGCTTCTAAAGCTTGTCTATTATACCAAATGAGAGGAGTTTTCAAATGTGCATATCTTTTTAAGGACAAAAGTGGAATATTTTGCAGTAGTTGCTGAACAACCATTCACCCACAGTGTTTCCTGGCTTTCTTTACCCTAGAAAAATTTTTCCCAGAAGTAAATATTTCTCTGACACAGGCTGATTTTCTGTATCTGCATCTGTAGATGGAAAAGAGAGCCAGTCATCCCTTCTCCCTGTGAATATAACGATTCACACTCATGTAGCTAAAATTATCCTTGAAACCAGGCTGGCTGTGCCCGGCTATCTGTTGGGAATGCCCTCAGAGTAGTGCTAATTTCTTAATAGCACTGTGAAAGGAAAGCTGCTCTCAGCCAAAAGTGTCCACAGAAACTATTTACGATTTAATATGCTTGGGTCTCTGCCTTGGTACTTCTTTTACTGGTATTGATGTATCCATGTAGTCTGAGTAGTTGCTTTCCTCAGGGAAGAGTTTCAGATAATTTGCTGCTACATGAATTTGTCTTCTTGCCTCTGGCTTTATGAAAACACCTAGAACTTACAACATGGCATAGCAGCTTGCCAGCCCAGACAGTCATCATTTGAAACCTTGGTGTCCCACTGCACCCCAAGCCTATAAAAGCTGGAAGGTGGTCTGCAAATGGAGATGGATCGTATTTTTTAATAGATTAAGAACAACTGTGCTTAATTTTAAATTTATAAATGAATTGACTGTTTGCTCAAGAAGATACTTGAAGACTTTAGTGCATTTTAAAAATTTTATTTCAGATAATAAAGGCGAGCTGTTGTTTTTAAGCAAAGTAGTTTTACAAGCAAGCTCTCATAGGAATGAAAAGTTACTCCCCAATGCTTAAGCATTATTCTGTATAATTATGGATATTTTTTCCTTCCAAAAATATTTTTTTTTGAGAAACTGACATTTCAAAGGCTTTCAATTCTGTGTGTCACTATCAAATAATCTTTTTTGTACTTGGCTGTTTATTATTGGATTGCAACAACGATAAAGCTCTAGGGGTTTTGTCTCCTTTGGTATGTTAATTAGCTATTTTCTCTTTGATCTTTTTCCTACTGAAAAGAGTGAAAAGCTATCTCGGTAGGGAATCTTACTGATGTACATTCATCCCCTCATCTCCATAATCTGAGGATCAGAGGGAGACAACAAATTTCACTGCTGAGTGAGGTTGCTATAGGCCTTAGTTATAATGTACTTGCTTCCTAAATAATCCCACCACCATTTATATTTGGAATATTGAAGAGGAACCTCTGAGAAAAAGAAATGTAAAAATAATTAATTTTAAACTGTGAACTACCTTTATTAATTTAACTTTTTTTTCTGGAAGTTTTAAGCTCATGCATATGCCACGAGCTCTTTCTTTCTTGCGTGCCTCTACTAAATTTTCCTTTTTTTATCCTTCTCTTTTACTGCTGGCTTTTGATGCACTATCAGTTCTAACAGAAATAAAATATAGGCTAGGTACAGAATAACTATTGAGTGAACTTTCAAAGTATTAAACATTAGAATAGCTTTCCTATGGAAATTATGAAAGCCCTGTAACTTGGGGCAGCTGAAAATGATGGGCCAGTAAGACAGAGTGGTGGGAATGCACATACAAAATCTTTTATATATGCAGCCACAGATTATATTTGTGTACACATATAGAATTCCTTTGGCAAAAGCTGTCATCCTTATACTCATTTCTTAATAAACCTGGCACAAAAGCACTTCAGTTAGCAGCAGAAGCAAACGGAACTTAATGGGGTAGTTCAGCAGGGATGGAAGCATAGGCAAGGTCATCCACTACAGAACTTCCAGACATAGGTTCTTTGAGACAGCTTATCCATTTCCACAGGACAATGCACTAGGCAACTTTGGTATTTAGGATCTCACATCCTGTATTGTGGAATGTTACCAGAACTTGATGTTCACCGCTGATCATGTTGACTATCTTGGCAGTCAATGGAGGAAAGCTGGCACTTACAGCACAAGGATGATGTCATTTTAAAGAAGATATTTGATATAGGTCAGGTGAACTACACCCTTATATTATCCACTTGTCCCCATTGTCCAGCTCACTTCTGTATCAAAATGATACTGGTGTTTTCTGAAATGGTATGGGACAAATTCTTCCCCTCCCATGTTACCCTGTCTGCAGAAGAGGACCTATGATACTCTCGCCAGTGCTGACAACTACTGCTGCTGTTGTAGCTCACAATGATGATAGGTCTCCTAGATGCACATGCAGGAGGAGATGATTGACTATCCACATAGTGCAGGTGCATCACTTGTTGAAGAATATAAAACAGTATTGGCATTCTCCTGGTGCAAACCTTGGGGTTGGAAATCATACAGTTGACTTGCAGCAAGTTCAAGTCAGTTGCTAAAACAGAGGTCACTAATGCAAACTGAGGTGCCTGAAGGAATCTCAGACAGCCATATGGGGCTGACTAATGCATAACTTTTGAAAGGCACATGCTCTTCTGGAGCAGCTGGAGGTCCTATGGCATCTTTTATGACATTTAGGCAGCTGAATGTCACTCCGAGTGGGATTTAATGCCACGTTCAGATATCAAAATGCATGTGTATGCATGCAATTGAGATGTCTTCTGTTACAGTTGATGAAGATCTGTTCAGTGCAGGAGATAATAGAGATTTAATTGTTCCATACTAAAATAAACACCTATGCGTGACCAGCTGATTTTAGATGTCTAATATGCTTCTATGCTCTGGACCTGAATTGCATCCCTGCTACATGAGTGGCCAATTCAATCCTTACATTTATATGGTACTTACATTTATATGGTACAGTTTTGAATTACTCTTGGTCTTTCACTAGGATATTAATTCTTATTCCAGGAGGACATAGGTCCTTTGCCATATCTGACAGCCCCATGGAGATACGACTGATAGGACAGCTGAAATGCCTGTATGTGTGCAACTGACTTGAGCTTTAGATATCTGCTTTTTTTGCGAGCTTAGAATATCCCATGAAAATACCTTTTTCTCTTCATTGACTATAGAAGAAGCCTACTACAAGCATGGAGGTGTCTGTGTTAGATCTTCAGATTTCATCAAGCAAATATAATTTCTGGTTTCTGGGCATATGCATCTCAAAGACTCATGAGAATCTTGCTGTTCCTGAGATGGCAGTACAATGTTTGTTTTCTTAAGGATCCTGAATGCTATAGTCTGTGCACTGATTCTTTTGACACAGAATCAAAGATGAGTGAAAACCATGTTGGAGTAGCACAGGAGCAATTTCAATTCTTATGACTTCCCACCTTCCCACATGCATTACAACCAGAGTATGCAGCTTGTGGCTGATGGACATTGGTGCCATGATATGAACCACCAGAGACAGTGAGATCTGTGGTATTAATATTCTACACGTATATGCTGGTTGCACTACTATGTCTTCCCCTATTGTCTCTGAGACTTAATCTTTTAAAAAAGTATCTGCCAACCAAAAGCAATGAGAAAAGGCAGACAGGACAATTTAGATCCTAATAGTTTCATGCAATAAAGCCTTGCTCCCAAAAGACTCAACTGTTCTAAGCAGGATTCATGAGGGATCCCCAGTGACCTGTGTAATTACAGGAGGTGGGATTACTGATTTCTGCCCTGAATTAGGCAACTAAGTCTGAGCTATACACATGACCTTCCCTTCACTGAGACTGAAACCTGCAGAGGAGATTCAGCATATAAGACTGCTCTAATAAATCACTCTCTGGATGTACTCATTTCTGTCTGCTGACTTTAAAAGGAGTCTCAAATGATGAGCTCACCCAACTTAGACTTTTATAAAGTCAATGTAATAAAAATGGCCTCAATGAACTTGGAACCAGAGTTGGATTTGTTTCTGCTCTTCAGGATGAAATGTTTTGCCAGCGTCTACATGAATACATGGAGTTGTATACACAAGATTATTATTTTTATGCTTATAAATCTTTTTACTGTTATATTGCTTTTGCAGTATTGAAATGGTGACCTTCAAAAGAAAGTCACCAGTATTTTCAGGAAAACTTATGAAATTCTACTTGGAAATAACATCTTTGCTTAAGCCATGGTGGCAGTGAAATGTGCACTGAGTTAATACTATCTAAATCAAGTATGGTACAAAACCCTCTGGATATGGTGGGTGGGTTTATACTTGTCTTGCCTGACTCTCTTTAAGCAAACATTGTCCTTCTTTATTTCTGACCTCTTCACTCTTAGGTATGAATGGCTGCTGTCCCCTCTCTGCATTTCTCTTTTCTTGTCTTGCTTTGTCTCTGTTTTAATTCTTTGCCTGTCGTTTGTTAGTCAGTTCCTCAAATCTCCAAGCTGGAAATCATCTACAGGAGATAATCAAACTTCTTTGACCCATGTGGCATTTCTTCATACCTTTGCAGATGCAGTGAGATTTATCAGTGCTCTCTCCTGAGATTGGACATACATATCATACTTGTCAATGACCGGGATGTGAGCTCTGACAACATAGCTGACCCTGCTTGGAGAAGAAGGTTGGACTAATGACATCCTGAAGTTGTTCCCAACTTGAATTATCCTGTGAGATCCTAGGATTCAAGCTTGATTCTTGCCATATAACACTGCCTTAGCTAAACTGTTGTCCTTATATTTTACTGATCCTGACTTTATTGATTTTCTGACTTTGTCTTCAGTGTTAGAGGCTTGATGTGCAGTCACCAAAGCTGTGGCAGAATTGGTTGTTGCTGCCAACCCAGCACTGCCTGACCATCTCAGCTCCTAGAAACCTCTCTGTTTCTTAGTCTGAAGGCTCTCGCTGTAATCATGAAAAGTTCTGAAATTTCAGATATCACTTTAAGGCTCTAAAAATCTCTATGAAGTTTCATTTTAGGGCCCAGATCCTGATATTTGCTCAGACTGTATCAATCTCTTTTACAGTTTAGTTTTGCAAGGGAGAGAAGGATACTTTTTTCTTCCTCACAGAAAGGTATTCCACACACTCCATTTCTTCAGAGCTCCATTTGACTATGTTCATCTCCCTGGGAATGGTATCTAGTTCAGCCTGTCAGTACAGTGGGCTGGAGAGTAGGCAGGAGCTAGTGGCATACTGGTTACACTTGAAGCATATGTTTCTTTTTATCCTATAAAGGATAGAGATAATGCAGCACCACTTCTGGATATGCCCAAGCCATCCTTATGTCTTTATGTGCTTTGAGGAAAAATAATTAGTCTGCCTTAGGGCACTGTTGAAATATGGCGAGGAAGCACACAGTGGGAGGAGAGAGTAAGAAGCTAGAAGGCATATAGGATTTGCAAGGAAGGTGTAACTAGCTGTATGTGGTAGGACATATGTGGTAGAATAGTTGTGGCAAAGCATTTTGATTTTTGAGATAAGAAGGGAAAATGTCTCATTTGTTTATTCCTGTGGTTTTTTTAAGCAATGATATACAGCTATTGGATTTAAAGCTATTGTAAGCCTTGAAGCTTCTCATTTTACTGCAAGAGACAGAATACGTGCTGTCTTAGTGCTCTCACCTTAGCCAGTAAGTGTCTGTTTGTGTAACTACTAAAATATGCCACCAGAAAATTTCCTTTGCTGTTCAAGGTCATCATCCTAATAAGAGTACTCATCCTGAAATGCCAATCAAGACCAAGCATCTCTTTCTAGAATCAGAAGCTACAAGTTGCATGGTGGTGGTGGAAAGAAACTTGTGAGGGAGATGGAGGTTTTTTTTGTGTTCCATGTGGTATTTGGGATGCTGCTGTAAAATGATCTAGTAAAATTTAACCATGGATTCTGTAATTTGAAAAGGTGTTCCAAAGTCTTGTTCATGCAATGCTCAGTGAACAGCTACAACCAGTCTTCTGATTAACTCTCCAGTTCTCAGATCATCATGGAGAAGATGTTCTTCAAGTTTCTGAGAGCACAGACTTCTCACAAATTGTATTGCCACAAGCGTATCTTGTTCTCTACTTGCTACCTTCCACTATCTGCTTGTCCTTGTTAAACAGATCTATCCAACTTCCCTGCAGAGTCATAGCCTCTGAGTTTCATGTGGGCTTAGAAGGAAAGTGGGCTACTGTCATCCTTTCTGACAACCTCTGAGGGTTTGGAGATGCTCATTAGGAATTTCTTCTCCTTGCATTGACATTGCGTAGGAGACAGAGGCTTTATTTTACTGGTGACTTTGAACTGGGTTGGATCGTGTTCCCAAATGTACTGTGGAACAAGGGGTGGGTGGCGTCACAGATGAAGCTTCATGCTGAATTCATCAGGATCAGCTAAACAGACAAAGCTCACAGAGAGCGAGATGACAAAATGATAGACATGTTTCTCTGGAAAGGTCTTCAAGAGATTGCTTACTGCCACTCTCTACAGCAAGTCATGGTAAGGCATACCCAAACCTTTGGTGACAGAGTGTTATCTACTCAGTGATTACAAACCCTTAATTGCCCAGCTGTTATAAACCCTAGATTTTACAACCGCCCTACACAGCAAACTCCACTGTGAAAATACTCTTCCATTTGCAATGCCTACTTAAACACAAAATTTAATCATCTTTGATAAAAATTAAAAGTATTTAGGGTTTTTTTTTGTCTCCTTGGTGATCAAGGAGAACAGTTGACCCCTATACTGAGCAACAGAAAGACTAGACCATTGAAACCACGATCTGTCTCCAGAGGCTGTGGTTGTACAAGGCTTTCTAGCACCTTTCTTACCTTTCTTGCCTAAAGGACCAACACTGTGTAGATCACAGATCTCTACTGACCATCTATTATGGTTGACAAAAAGCAACAATATAAGAGAGAGAGTTTCCCCAGAAGTACAGTGGGATCCAATCAATATTTTTTGAGGGTCATAAAAGGCAAAGTTCTAAAATCAAGTTGCAGATAATGTCCACTGCACTCTAGTGTGGATTCTGCAGAGAGGAGCTGGTTATATTTATCATGTTCACACAGGTGCTCTATATCTGGTTCAGTGTCATCACATAAACTGAGCTGGAGAAAAGCAGTGTTGAGCCTTTCTGTGAGGGTGGTGATGCAGACACCTCTCCCAGCTGTTTCCCATCTGCTTCACTCTCACCAAACGCCCTTCCATTTGCTCGGAGGCAAACAGGCAGGAGGGAGCCAAATGCTGCATAAGCTTCATGAGGCTGCTGATCATGATGGCTAACTGGAGATGATGTGGGAAACAGAAATACCACAGCTGAGTCCAAATGGACATGATGGTGTTTGTTTGTACCTTGCAGAAGCAAAGTGAGCATGAGGGCTTGATAACATCTGATCCAAACCTTTGCAGCAGACTCTACAAACTGTACCCCAAGTGATAAGTGTCATGTCAGATGGACCATTTGGATAAAGCAAGTGACCCAAACTCTCCCACATATCACATTTGGGAGGTTTGGGATCTACACATAGATAGATAACATGGCTGAAGAGTTTTTCTGTGTGTCACTTATCTGCCAGTAACCTTGTATTGCCAATCTGTCCCAAAAGATACTTATCCTAGAAATGTGGTAAGTATCTTTGTGTGAATACAGAAAGTAATCTTGTTTATATTTAACATACAAATCTAAAGAACAATAAGATGGCAAAGTAAGTATTTAGGAATAACCAGAGTTATTTTTAAGTTATTAATGTAATATTACCTTGTGCCTTTACATATATCTGGTACTTATGGCTTATATAGTCTTCATTCACATCTGAGAAAAATCCAACATTTTTGTGTAAATGGAAGGCTATAGTAGGAGTGCTAGGAGGTCACAGGAGGAATTTTAGAGCTGGCATTTTCTAAATTTACACAGTAATTTCTTCTTGTACAAGCTTATTTTCTGCTCATTTGTTTGTATGTGCCTGTGAGATATATATGCAGTTTATTCTGTATATATTCATATCCTCATCCTCTTATTTTTTATTTCTTTTCCATTATAAAAAAAACATAGTAAGGACTGTATTTCATTTTTAGTACACCATGCTCCAGAGTAGGAAAATCAATTAACTTTAGCTATCTTGAGTCCTGTTCTGTAAAACTGGGATTTACAGTTCGGGTCTTTGCAGTCCTCCTATGGAAAAATATGTGTTGACCAGCATCTGGATTTTCTTATTATTCTTACATACTATCTGTTATCTGTTGAAGGTGTTAATGGATTTCTTTGCTCAGGTATTTATGAGCTGGGACCATGGAAACCAGCTTAGACACCAATGTTTATCACCCTTTGTGCAGCCCTGTCTATGTTTGACCATAAGGGATGTAAGCCCCAAGTGGGCTCTGGTATTTCACCTCCGCTGGTGAGCTCTCATGGGAAACAGAAGCAGCAGAGACACTTCAGCAAGGCACTAGCACCTGATATGCCACATAAGGCCACAGCATCATTTTAGGAGGGTGGTATAAAAGATGTAGCATGCATTTTGCACAGCTCTGTCAATGAAATGGAGCTGTCCCCATGTTGGGCTGCATCATTTGGGTCTATGTTCACTGTGGCCAGTGCATAGAAACCATCTAGCATAGGTGACATGCAAGCAAAGCAAAATTTGGAGTGACTGCATTCTAACACATGCATTCTCACACTCTTAAAGTTATGGCTTGGAGATTGTTTATTTGCAAAAATAATTTCCTCTCTGAGAGTTTGCAAGGGAGACAGCTTCTGTGCTTGTTCAGTGCTGTAGGATGTACCAAAGTGACAACCTTTCTTTCCTACCTGACTTCACAGACTATGTTTTTATCATGAGCCCTACTGAGAAGCACATCCTGGGTTTTTTTTTTTCAATTTGAAAAAAATATCCCTCCAGCATCCCCTTACTTACAAACTCTTTTGTACACTACAAAACTCTTCTGTTAGTGTCTTGTTGAAATTGAGGTGCAATTTCTTTCATTTTGAAGAGAAATGTGGAATCTGAGCAAATCTGCATGAGCAAATCTATTTGGGCACCTGCTCATTGAAGGAGAGAAAGACAGAAAGGATGATGAATCAAAGAGGGTACTACATGATTGCTAGTATCAGCACTTTCCATGTCCATGGTTTTTCAAAGCAATCTTTCCTTTCCTAGTGGTAACAACTTTTTGTTTGTTTGTTTTGTTTCGGCTTTTTTTTTTTTCCACTGCTGCTTTTACAGAATTTGCCTTTAGATATGGAAATTAGTTAAAACTTGTGGAACCCTTATGTGTTAAATAATATAGTATGGTCCAGTTTGTCCCTGCAGATCTGTTTACACATAGAACTACAAACTTGTCTACCAGCACAAGCTTGGAGGTTAGGTTCTGTGCCAGAAAAAAGGATGTGGAGAAATGTGTGGGGTACATCAAGGAGACTGGTGATGTATTTTGCATGAGCTTACACAAGTTCCTGAGCTTAGAGCCATTTTATTCTGTGGAACTTGCACTTATTGCCATACTTACTGGCATGTCTATTTTTCTTAGTTTCCTTTTTTTTTCCTATTTATGTTTGAGTGTCAACGAAGGTCGAGGGAGACAGGGAAGCTGCAAAGGAACGTAAATCTGCACATGAGATGATTCCAGACCCTGGCAGTAGAGGAACATGGCTGCTCCTTCATAATGTCTGTTATAATTTTGTCTAGGCTGAGTCTTGGAGTGCAGGTAGAGCAGATATAATCCTAACCATTGATATTTACTTCTACCTGATATTCAATTCTAATGATACTGCCTATTTCCCTGTCCAATACATTTAGAATTCTGTGACAAACAGCCGCACCTAAATTCAAACTGTTATTATAAAATCTTAGCACCAGCAATAAAGGGCTGCACCCAGCTGAAACTGCAAAGATAATTTACATAGTGTTGCAATTATCTCATTTGTAAATTGAGGAGGACACTGCTGGTAGCAATTTTAATGTAAAGTCTCGTAGGGTTTTTTAAATGGCCATAAGTAGTCAGGGCATTTGCTCTGAGTCTATTGTGGGAGATGGAATAAATGGCGGAATGATCTGGGCTTTTAAAACTAGGCTGAATAAAATGTTACAAGATATCCTGCATGGGTGGGCTCACTCTGACAGGCAGATGCATTCAGGAACATAATGTGTCTTGTATGGCTCAGATTTATATGGCTCTGTGAAGGTGCCTAAGGGCTGGTTTAGACATAAGCTTGCACTGTTTTAATTAAACCTGTTTTCAGTCTAGGATTTTCAGTTCAGAATGAAAGTCACTGTCATCAAGACAGCTAAAAAATGTCAAGCGCTGCCTTATGCATCTCACCGTAGGTGTCTGAGTGAAGTGATGCAGCTCTGCAGGTATTGTACATGAGGAAAATAAAGAAGTAGGCTCTTCCAGAGCAAATATCCTGAATTCCTCTGGGGAGGAAATTTAATTCTCTCTACTGACTCCAAGGGATGAGGATGAGGTCCATAGCTTAGATAAATGGAGTGAGAGTCCCAGAGTAGATGATGTAGATAACTTCTCCTCTCATTTGTACAATTTTCATTTGCCTGTGCCTGATTGTTCTCCAAGTGTTTGTACCCAAATTGCTGTTGTTGACTGGAACTCAGAACTGCAAATTCAGGGGATAAAATGAAGAACATCCTGGATAAGAAATGAGGAATAAGGATAACTTACTAAAATGCCCATTGAGAAATTTGAGGAAAAGGTGGGGAAGAAAGAGAAGAGAAAATAAAAGAACAACGAAAAGGTGCAGATAATGACTTCAGGGAAATGTGGGTGAAGATCCTGTGAATGGGGCATAGAGGAGGTTTTGACCACATTTGTTGGCTGAGCTTTGAGTTTTTAGAGAAATTAAAGAAAGGAGAAAAGAGAGACTGAGTTTGCAGCTTAATGGGTAGGGGTCATGTTTGTGAGGATTCAGTCACAGCCAGTTGAAACTGCTCCTTCCTTGTGAATAATGTTTACCATAGCCACTGACAAAAAAGGTGAGAGTAGAAAACATTCTCAGGGATAATCAGCAATACACAAAAGTCTGGCCTGGCTATTTTGTAGGATGAGATACTGCAGTGTAGGGAGGGAAAAAGAGTGTGAAAAGATATGAACTGTGTAGAGGAAGTCAATCAACAATAATTATTTAGTGTAATGTAAGTGAAGGGGCACACAGTAAAGTTCCTTGGAAAACTTAAAGAAATTAAATATTTTTCACATTTTTAAATTATGGAACTCATTATCATGGGATGCTGGGAAAGCTCAGGCAAATAGCAACGCTGGGGGCAACAGTGATAGATTTATGGGGAAAATATTGCAGCCTATCTGTAATAGATCTATTAAACATGAGGATCTGATATAACCTGTGGCTGATGAAGACCTTGCACTACTAACAGTGGTAAACAGGGCAGGATTACTACTAATGTGCTTTTTCTTTCTCTCCTAATGTCTTTTGTTGTTGTCAGAACCAAGAACTAGATTAAATGTGCATTTGGCCTAACTCAGTAATGCTCTTCTTATATTCTTGTAAAAGAAATCACAGATAATTTTTAGAATTTATACTTTCAATGCTGGAGAGGGGATATTTCACATATTTTTCCTGTTGCCTGGATAGTGCAGCACACTTCCATGCATGAGTATGCCAATAATCCCATTTAACTCTCCTTATTCCACAGAGGATTCAAATTCAAGACAACAGCTCTAGGTGCTTAAAATACCATGTAGGAAGTTCAAATAAAGGACAACGATCAGAGAAAACCCCTTCTAAGCTGCTTGAGCTTGATTGAAAAGTTTCTGCTTGTTTTCCCAGAGTGTCAGTGCTATTATGGAGCAAACTCCCTTGGTACCTATCTCTTATGATTGAGGATATAATTGTTGGCTTATAGCAAATTACAAGCCGTGGGCAATTTAAACCAATCTGACTGACACAAGAAGAAGCCTGTTTCTTCTATTTGCCCCTCTGATCCTGGTCACATGATCCCATGACATCCCTGTGCAAGCAGAAGCCTTTCTGTGTCCTTACAGTCTGCTCAATCAACAAGATGATAACCATATGGCTACCTGAATGCTAAAGAGAAGAAGTGTGGGGCATGGACTTAAATGACTGTTTATCAGGCTATATGTTGGTTTAGGCCACTTGTGAAAGCATGCCTGCCATTTCTTGCAAGACCTAACTACAAAGCATGCTTGGTCCCATAATGATGTTTTTTGGATGAGACTGATTGCAGTGAAGAATTTGTGGAGTTAAAGTTCATTTGTACAGTATATACATATGTGTGGAGCATTTGGTCAGGAAATGGAAGACCAAGGATTTGAATTAAAATTCAAGCTAAGACAGAGGATTGTACAGCTGAGAAGGATATCCTTGCTATAAGTCAAAGGCATGTTCTTGAGATGATCCTTCCTGTTTAAAGCAGGGGTGAAAAATTTATAGGATCAGAAGAAGTGAGACAGAGTAAATTTCCAGCTTAGACATTAGGGCCATCAACAGGGGCTGGAAAAGCCTCTTTATTTTCCCTGTATGACTTTTTTTACCCCTCCAGTGCTGTTGTTAGTAAGGGTGTGCAGTTGTCCCTATTCTTGGGCAGACAATCAGACTCTTTTACTCTTCTTCCTTTGGGTGCCATAAATTCTGCATACCTGTCTGCACAAAAATTCAGCTTGAATGGGTCTGGAGGTCTCTTTTTACCCAGGTGAAGCTGCAGATGGCAGTCTGTGCACCCTCCAGTGCTTCTGGGAGGTATAAATTCAGTCTGTTAGTCTGAGCAAGGCACTGAACTCAGCTTTGCCATTTCCTGTATAAGAGATTGTGCAAAAGACAGCTGTTGTGGAGACCATCTCCTTAAGGGAAATCCAAAGGCTTACACCAGGATTAGGTTTCAAGCTCTGAATTACACATTGACAGTCCAGTCTAAGTGCTCTACTGTAAGCAAGGGGCAAAGTTTCAAGTACATCCTTCCCTTTGGCTTTGTCAGTCATGGTAGGTTGCCATTTAGGAACAAAATCTATCTTTACTCAAAAGGAATCTAAGTACTTGATGTATCTGCCTGGAGCAAGGTGCCTGGCCATGCCACTGCTGAGCCTTGCACTCTGAAGGTGCCCAAGTCTAACGTCCATGAGTCCTGCCAAAATGGGCCTGTTGCTCACAGAGCAGGAGTAGGAGGATTTTAATTAACTGGATTCCAGGTTTTAATTGGGTTTTTAGTATGTCCCCTTGAGTGCTGAAGGCTACAGCCAGCTCAGGAAACCCCTATAATTGTCCCTCACATAGGAAAAGGACCTTGGCTATATTAGTACATGTGACAAGTCTCCCCAGTAATTGAACGTGCCTGTGTCTAAAGAAATTCAATTGCTTGCAAGGCTACCTATTTATCCAGCAAACAAGCATGCAGGTAAATAACTTTTAAAAGAGATACATATTTTAATGTTAAGAAAAAAGCCAAGTTCGGCAGAGTAGTGAAGATATTCCTGTAACTCATTTACAGGAACCTTTAAAAAAAGAGGATTTCTATTTGGTGAATATTTTTATTTTAAAAATAATGTAATTAAAACAGTAAGAAAAGAGGTGGTGGGAGGACATCATATACCACCTCCTATTCCTTGGATGAAAATCACAAGCTTCAAATACTATCATCAAAGATAAAAGGCTTGTTGTGTTGGCAACTTTACAGTCACTTTTCAAGCCTGTCAGATACTCATGCTGTGCCATCAACCATTGTTCTTCTGGAGGCCTCCTTCTTCTCTGACTTGATGGGAAGGAACATGTCATCTTTTAAATGATATTCCATTCCCAAATTAAAAGGAGGGCAAGGATTGGCAGATCCCTCTTTAGGTGTGAGAAACCATCTATTTTTCATACACTGCTTTTAACCCTGCTGCTGTTACATCAGATTGCAGAAAAACCCAACAAGCTGCTATCCACCAGAAAAAAAATATAAAAATTGAAATAGCTGCTTTGTCTTGAATTAAAATATCGGAAATACAAAGCTCTACCTTGATGCTGGGATCAAGGGAGACGCATTTGAGTTGCTGCAGTCATGAGACAGAACCCATTCTTTTCAAAGTAATTGGCTGCCTGCTGTCAGAAGTCCTGAAGAAAGTTTGGCATGTTTGTGCAGAGCTACATTGTATTGCTGTGTTTATTTAGAGCAAGATGCTGCCTATAGCTGGACCTCTTCAATCAGAAGTAAATGTCTACCCACAATTCAGCTACTGATTTTTGAGTATCTGCTTGCTTATGCCATCCAATGTATTTTATGCCTTTAAGTTGTTTTGGCTGGGAAGAGAACTAAAAATTCCTCTGCAAACGTTGAACAAACAGAATTCAAAAAGATTTCCACTGCAAAATTTACAACAGAGGCTTCAGCAATCCTTGTTTAGAAGAGTTTTGCAGAAGAGATATGGCCTCAAAGCAGCAAAAATGCCTCTTCTCTGTCTAGAAGCTCAGAAATAAATCTCGCACACCATCTGGCAGGGAAAAGTAGCAGACTTTGACTGTGATGAGGAAACATGCCATTGACCAAATGCTTCCCACTTCAGTATCACTCACTAGATATTTGCCCCTTTCTCACCCTAAGAACTCAGAATATCCAGTGCACCTCTTTGCCACAGTACAAGATGCAAGCTTTCAACCAAAACTATTGAGTGCTGGTAATTAAAAAAGACCCAAAAAACAGCAACAAAAAACAACCCCAGAGTGGAACACTTGGCTAGTTCCAGTAAAAGACTATATGATGAACAATATAGACTAGGGCTAAAGTCTTGCATGAAATCATGAAGCAATTATAATCAAAAGGAGCTTAAAGAGATATGATATGAAATCCTGGCATTCCCCTGGGATAAAATAGTCCTGCAGGGCTCTTCCTGACTCATGCGTCTGTACAGAATTGAAGGAGGAATATTGGACATATCAGCTGATCAAACAGATAAAGAAGTAATAAATTCCTAGTATTACGGACCAACTTGCATCCTGCTCTAAGTGTGTTTCAATTATTGAAGGGGCATTTTCTGCCCTCATCTCCATCTTGAATTGCTGGATTTTGAAATGTAGCCCGAAAGTAAAATGAAAACCAAAGGCTATGTCTGATATTATTAGCATCCTACTAGCATTCAGATTTATTCTTCTTGGACAGACAAGGAGAATAGCAGTGCTTCTTGTACATACAATAGGTTGGTTTTATTTTTTGTTGTATGGAAAGAGCTTCTGAATTTTGAGCTCTAGAAATTCAGGGAAAATATATTTGTCCAACTTCTACATAAGACAAAATTTCCCTCATTATCCAGATACTCTGTACCTTTCTGCAATTTCATATATCTAAAAATAGTTAGTCTAACTCTGGGCCAGTAATCTAGATACTTTCTTTATTTAACAGAAAGAAACAGGCATCTGCAAAATATGACACATCTCAGACTAAGCTGACTAACCGAGGGAGTCATTCCCTGTCATGTCCATCCCAGAAAGGATTCTTTCTAGGGATTGTATGGAGATCACTACACAGTGAAGTTTGCAAGGCCAACATAATAATTTTGATTGTAAATTCAGGTCACTGCTATGAACCTGGTCTAGATCCAATTAGTGACCTGCTAGAGAGGTGAAAGCCTGAATAGCCCATTGGTAATTCCCTGAGTTATTTGGTCTCCCAAAGTAATTTTGTTTTGCTTGAAGCCTGTTCTTCCAAACTACTGATTTATATTTTAGCTGAGTGCAAGCAGAATTTTAATCATTAAATGTAATAACAGTATTTGTTCTTATAGGGTAAAATCAGCTCAATCCATATCCAGTAAAGAAGCCTGAGTAATTGAAATAGAAACATGCTACTCCATCACTTCAGGCATGTAACAATAATAGCTAACAGTAAAAGATGATATATCTCATCCCTTTAGAGACACTTGAGTAATTTGTTGACCAAAAAAAAAAAGATCATCTACAGCAGCTATTTAAGGTGAGTGAGATGGTTTATGTCTATTTGTATCTTTTGATTTATGCTTTAGTTTGTATTGCTAATCTCCTTGCTGGAGGTAGCTTTGCATTGGAAATCTGCAACTAGACAAGTTACACATATTCACACACTCTCACTTGTGCCCACACTCACACGCATATTTTTTCTTTCATCATAAAGTAAAATCAATTTGGACTTTATAGAATGGAACGTATCAGAGCAAAGATGTTTATTAAACACCTGAATCTCAACATGTCAAATAATTTTTGCGATGGTAAATGTGCCTATGCTCAAAAATAAAAAAAAAATCACAAACCTGGTAACTGCTGCTGGCAGAAACTAGCAGCTGCTTCTCTGGTGAAAATAGTGAAACTGAGGTATTAAGAGAAATAAATCACTGCTTACCTAGATGGGAACAGTCGCCTCTAAATAACAGATAAAAGGAGGGATGCATTTTGCCCAATTCAGGCACTGATGCACACAGAATTTTTAGGTGATTATTTCATTTGTGCTATGGTATATTTCTGAAGAGTCCTGTGTACTCCTGGGGCAGAGGCAGATGACTCTAAAGATTTCAAGAGTGACACAATTCCAGCAAGGTAAGCTGTTTCTTGATGGGAAAACAGGATTTTCCCTCAAGAGGTTTTAATTGGCTCTTAGCTGTCTCCAGGGAATACAAACTTCCCATGAAAACCTGCTTCTCCTGGCAATTTAAATGCAGGTACAAGTGAGGCATCCAAGTTAGCTGGAATAGATCACTTTTTATTGCAGTCAAAAATATTCAGATGGATTCTTGACTTGCAGTAGACCCTTTGTCATTCTGTGGACCAATACAAGCGAAAGCATTTCCTGTAGCCCAATAAAATTGGGGAAGATTACTTTTCTAATTTGGAGAAGTACACCATGTATCATCTAGTTTATCATGAGCCATACTCTTACCTAACAGATTAATTAGTTTTCTAAGAAACTATGTGAACATGTTTTTTCCTCAGCAGCTTCTTATGCCAACATGGAAAGAAAAGTGTTCTCAAGCTGTATGTGGATAGAGGAAAAAAACGTACTCTGAGTATGTGGATGCAGAATTAAGAAAAAGAATAAATGAAATAAAAAGTGATTTGTTTGTGAACAAATAAAAATGCCTATGTTGTCAATGAATTTAGATATCTAATTTAGATGTCAATGAATGCAAAGAAATGCAAAATTTTGAAAATACAAATATGGAATATTTGATGGGTTATATGCGAGAAAACAAGTCTATGATATGGAGACAGTCTATCTATGTGAGTTCCATGTCATCTAATTCTAGGGGCTAGGGTACAGCTCTGGATTAAAGCACCTAAGACTAGGTTTGTAGCTTTACCTTCCACATGCATGTGAGGTTGCCTGAGATTCATTACAGGCAATGAAATATCTCTTCTAATTAATTTCCCCCATGAAGGTGTCTACTACCACTTGAAAAGTCCTAAGTTACTGTGTTTGGTCTCTATCTCCTCTCCAACACTGGGCTCTCCACAGGTTTTGTGTTTCATTTGTCATCCTTATCTGAGAATTTCAGGTATTTGAGGGCATTTCGAATTGCCCTCAAATGAAAATGACTTAGTACAGGCGACTGAATCCTACTCAAAAAATATTTGGTACTGGTGGATCCAAGTGTACTGAAGCACCAGTCAGGACAGTCTGAATGAAAGAGTCCTGTGACTATGAGAGAAAGATGGAATGGTATAAAAAGCAACAAAGTAATTAAGAGAGAGAAAAATCTGACACAACTTTCTGAATTGGGAACACTACAGGGCTTATGCAACAGTCCTGCTTGAGAAATTACATTAGCACCTGGCACTTTTAAATTCTGATAGCATAAAGCCATAGCAAAACTGATTTTCAACTCATTTGCATTGTAGATACTCACTTTACATAAAGGTCTTCTGCTGCCCCCTCTGATAACTGTATTTGTCCAAACTATTTATTGCAAATGAAATATGAGATGAATTCAACTATTTTTTTCCTGTTTATAAATAATTTTCAAGCTCATCTTAATTTGTATGGAAGTATTCGTTGCGCATAAGTATTTGCCAACTAGTTTATGAGGACAAATTGCAGATGACAACTTGTTCGTGAGCACTTATTTCAACTCTTTATTACTCCTGAGTTGTGATTAGTCATCCATACCACATGGTATTGAACTGACTGTTACTTTTTAATCAAGAAAACAATGATTAATGATGGCAATTAAGTGATAATGAGAAACAAGAATAATGTGAAGTTCAGGACTCACAAACATTTTTAAATAAACCAGCAAGCATTTGAAGATACACAAGAAAATAGCCCTAGTTTCCTATGAGAATGGGCATGAGTAGCTTAATATGTTCATTGATGAAGCATGCACCTCCTCCAGGTACTATTCTTAAAAACTTATACTCCCATTGCTACATCCAAAGGTAATTTTGGGATAGTGCTTTAGTAGCTTGTTGCTCCATGTTGTATTTGCTCACTTTCCAGGTGAAAGATTTCATTAATGTATTTCTCTCTGTGGCCTGCAGTACTCTTTGATGTAGTCTTTTGGGGTCTTTCTGAGGTTTGATCCTGCACAATATGTGTTAAATAATGTGTTAAAAAGGCATACAAAATACGTATCTCTATTTTTTGATCCTGGCTGGAGCTATACCAAAAAAAGAAAAAAAAATCAACAAAAAAAGACAAGAAGCAGCTGTGTGGGCTGCGGACAAATACTTGTTATTTTGAATTTACTTGGTTGAAATAACCACTGGAAATCCCGTAGAGCCTTGTTTGGGCTATAAGAAGCAGAAGGTGTCACTGCTCAAAGAGTGACTGATGTTTCATGGTTATGACAGAAGGAGCTCCAAGCCCTGCCATTTGAGTACCACTGTACTAGCAAATATGTGGTAGAAATTAACTTACTTTGGCAGCAAAATAGACGAAATTACCTTGTGTATCTTGTAACAGCTCTTCCTCTTCTTTTAGAAAGAAACAGTAGATAAGCCCCTTAAATCCATGAGATATTTGTTGATGATGTCTCTCTGGATGAAGACAACTTTGACCTTTTTTCAAATTTGTGTGTGTGTGTAATGTGGAATATCCATTTAATAACCATCTCTACACTTTTGTTACAAACACAGAATCTCTTTTGATCAGCCAGGCTCTGAAAAAAGTATCTTTGATTACACTTTCTACATGACAAAAACCCAGAAGAATGTGGTGCCACTAGAGAAGCAGTGGAGCAATTGGCATAGGAGAAGCAGAACTAAAGTCCTTCTAGCTCACTCCTTTAGTGTTCAGTATATTTGGGACCAAAACCTCATAAGCACTGACAAGACGAGCTGACTGGATCATGATTTTACTGCAGCTAGTGGAATTAAGCTTATTACACCAACCAAAGTTTGGCTTAGCAAGTTACAAAGGCAGCTTTTTGATGATTGTCTTGCAGGTTTGAAGAATGATGGGCAATTTAAGTAACTTCAACAGCAACAGTGCAAATGAAGCCTGTCTTCCTAAGGATTTGTTCCACAAAGTTGGATTCTCTGGGGTCTAATAAGAAGTAGGCACCAACTGAAGCTTCTCCAGCAGCTAAAGCATTTGTAATGGCTCTCTCCCAGGTTGACACTCTAGTGTCTATTAATGCAGGAGTCCATGTTACAGCTTTTCTGCTGCCTTTAAGCTGTTCTTCAAGTCCCTATTTATTGTAAGACTGTAATGTTGTGGGACTTCTACTTGACTGTCGAATGTCGTTGTAATGGATGTATGGATTTAGAAAGGACTGGGAATGGACAGAAGAGGAAAAAGATAGCCAAAATAAATTAAAAGCAGGACTTATGGGATCATAACCATAAAAGGACTCGGTTTAATTATGTAAAAAAAGAAGAACGCAGTTATGGTACAATCCAAAGTGACAGGACTTCCTTCACTGAAGATGGGAGCATTGTGTTTAACAGCTATTGTTTTTTTATTTCTTCGGTGGATTTTCTCTGTCAAATTTCAAAGTTTGCTAAACTTTCAGCACCTGTACTGAGATGTGGTAGGGGGCTCTTTAACTATGTGTGCAAATAAATATTTGTCAGTGCATCACCGAAATGTCTTCTCTGTCTCTTCCTTGCTGCCTCAACTTTCTTCAGACCTCCTTCATCATTGCAAACCTATCTGATAGTCACCGTGCTCTCAGATGACCCTGAGTTCATAGACCTGCTCTGCTTAAGTGTTAAAGGACCGTACCTCTGTCAGCCCCTGCCTGGTTGGCTAACACCCTCCTCACCCAGCCCCTCTTTCACTGTGGAGTAGTCCTGGCTGCATCATGTCAGTGTCTGTGTCCCGCCCTTGATCTATATTAGACCTCTTGTTTTCCAATTTCACTGGATGCTCTTGTTTTTTTTTTTTCTTGGAACAGAGAGTTATCAGTCAATCCTCTTCATCTTCACAGGATTTTACAGATTTAATTTCTCCTCACATCTCCATTTCCCATATGCATATTAGGAGTAGAGGCTTCACTTTCCTCTGTAAAATAGTTTATGATCTAGAGATGGAAAATGTTGTGTAGGAGCATCCTAGGCATAGACCTTGAGAAATCTTGTCCTGAAACCTGTGGGAGGTAGACAGTTACGCATCCATGTGGAACTGGCTCCTACCACAGCTATGTTATTGTGATGGGAGGTTAATTTTCCCCAGCTTCAGTAGCTGAAATAATAGGCACTTAATATAAATTAGTCAGCTGAGATATGTGAGTAGTTTCAGCCCACCTTATAATCCCCGTGGTGCCCACAAAGAGAACCTGAATTAATTACTTAGATGGCTGGACCTAACTGGTTGTTTTATGCTAGGTGTCAGGAAGTTAATGGCTAATTTACTTGTGTCCAGACTGATAGATACAGTATTAGCCTTAGCTAATAACAAAAGTATTTGGTTATAAATCCTTAGAATAATAAATATTGTCAAGCTGTAGCCTTTTAATGCTGCTGGTTTAGCACGTGTCTATAAATGCACTTTTGGTAAAAAAGGCTAAAAAAAAAAGAAATAATATGAAGCTGATGTAATTCAAGTCCAGATATCAATTAATTCTGATTCTTCCTTAATTTCCACCAGGTTAAAGAAAAGATGGCTTTGAATTGATAAAGATGATTTGTTCTTACTCTGATGTGCTTTAGTAATCTCAGCTACATTTCACCCTGCCACAAGGGTTCTGAATATATGGCATATTTAGCTATGTGAGAACCTAAATAATCTTCTTGGAATATACTTTATTAAGGAGATGAGTGCTTTTGCTGCTATCTTTCTTTTTAGCTGGCTGAACCCTCTGGTCCTAATCACAGGAGAATGTAATATTGAAGATTTTAATAAGAATAAGAGATAATATGGCATTGAGATATACCTCATTTGTATGCCTTTTTTGGTTTAGGTTATTAACTCTGGTTCTGTTTCAAGGAATGATTATAAAATAAGAAGAAAACAACTAAAAACTCTACCCTTCAGATATATTTTTCAAACATACCAGTTTCTTCGTAATGCTTCCAGTTCCTGGTGCTTAAATCTTAAAGCTATTGCCCATCCATATTACATACTGCCATAAAATCCGCAAAATGTGCAGACAGTTGAAAAATGCAAATTGCTTTCTGGTTTTACAGGAATCTCCGCAGCCAGGGATAAAATTAAACAGAACTTGTTTATCTCATAGAGAAAACAAAGGAGTAAAAGAGCAGAAGTTTTCAAGGTCTCGCAGAAGTTTACGCTCCCATTAAACTCAGCCCGTCTCAGCCGTTCTCTGCATTACATTTGGGGAGCCTGAAGCCTCCTCCCTGCGGTTTCATTTGTTCGCAGAAGATGCTAATGACGGTTTCGTGATTAGCGCTGGAGAATATGAAATGTGGGGAGTGAGGCTTTGGAGGAGAAGAGGAAATCTGCGATGTGTACCTCCGCAAATTCACAGTTCCCCCCGCCCCCCTTTCCTCCTTCTGTCAGGATCTGCCCAGGAGTCTTGTCCTAGTATTTTGTTTTTATTTTCACAGAGAGCAAAGGAAAGCAGGTCGCACCTAGGCTGTGTTTTTATCCGCTGATGGCCGCAGGATGACCGTAAAGGCGTTACCGGCCTGACCCAAGAACTGGTACCCGTGTCCCCCTCCCGCCATCCGCCGCATCCTCCCTTTGCCCCCCCGCTCCCTCCAAAGCAGAGCCCCTGGCTCCCTCTGCAGTTCAAGCGAGGAATTATAGATCCTCCAGGAGCCGATTCGTCCTCAGAAAAAAAAACCACCAAAAAACCGAGAGAGGGTGAGTCGTTTATGTGTGCATCTTCAAGACAGAAGCCGCCTGGGGGTGTTCTTGGGGTCTCCCTACCTCCCAAATGGAAGCAGCAGCTCTGTCTTCTCCAAGCTTCTGAAGGGAAGGTCTACCCCAGAGTGGAGCAGGCAAGCAGTAAGGTGTGTGACCGACATCCTGTCTACACCTGATGTCCCAGAGATCATTAGCCAGAGAGACACTTTACATCAACACCTGATGTCCCAGGAAGGACACATCTACAGTTTATGTGCCTGCCTGCTTGCTGCTTTATGGCTGCAGCGTTGATCTCACCTCAGAAAAAGTCTTGCTATAAAATTTGACTTCATTAGCAGAAGCTGTTTTGTTTGGAGATGGTCAGTCACAACGTGTACAAAAAAATAACAGGATGATTGGGAACGTATGGCAGTCAGCCTTAGCGACTGCCTAGAGCAAGTGGGATCCTCACAAGATTCAAAGAAATTCACAGAAGACTTAACAGAAAAGATTGATACCTCCAGCTTGATTATGAAAGAGTCAGTTCTGGAAATAAATTATGTGGTGTTGGATCCTAATTACTAAATTATAATTGTCAAAAGCATATCTCGAAATGCTGCAGTGGTTGTCAGTCCTGGTGGGCTAGAAGAACTCTCCAGCCTTTATCAAGTAAAGAAGACATATTGGAAAATCAAATCATTCACAGATGGGCGATTTTCTGTATAGAGCTTATAGGATAAAGAAATATTCATGATTCCTATTAAAAGGATTTATTGGAAGATAATTTTGCCTCTGTTGCTAGGACCAGAGACTGACAAGGGGAGCAGAGCAACTGCTTCCCAGAGAGTGCATTAGTGCATAAAATCAGACTGACTCAGAAACAGCCAGCTGAATACAGAGGGGCTGCACAACTCCTTTTGGCATCACTTCTAAGTTTCTTCCTCTTTCTAGCTGTGACCAATCTCTTCAGCCCCATTGGGCATTTGTGTTTCTGTGCAAGCAGGAGAGTCCTCTCTAAAACTGGAGCAGGCTAAAGCTTCTCTGCAATTTTTGTGCTCTTTCTCTTATGTTTTTTTTTGCCACCTTCTGAAGAGAAGGTTAAATGGGGTGAATTTGGTGGTCACCTCAGAAACTGGCCACTGGCACATGCTGTTTAGTGGGAGTGAGGGTGCTGCTAGCTTTTAAAACCTCCTCCTTTTTTTCTGGGGTTTTAAAATGAATGGTGTTTGCATTACATTATATGCTCTGACCAAGTCAAAGGAAGGACCTTGTAACACAGCTTTAAACCCTCCTCCTTGATAGCTCTGCAAATCTCTTCCAGCTCTCTTCTTACTTGGCAGTACTGTCACTAACTGATGTCTTTTAACCTTGTAACATTTGTCAGTGATTCTTGCTTATTGGTCCAGCTGAGGGAAAAGAGAAAGATTGGGTATTTGTATCCCTATTTAAGTATCCTGCTGACAGTTTGCTCTGGGTATGTCAGAAGCACCTATGAGCAGGTCATAGGGGACTGCTCCTGCCTGATTGAGCCTGGGTCATGATTCCCTCTCCCCTGCCCCTTTGCTCTCCTGAGTGGTCTTCAACAACTCCCTTAGTGTGGAGATGCAGAGATGCACTAGTGCTGCCCCAGGGGGTGGACCAGAGCATCTATGTGCTGGTAGCCAAGGATGATGGCATGGCCACTGTGCACATCCTTGACACTAATGGCATTGTCCCAGATCTTAGTAATGATGAAGCTGATTGATGAAGATGTGCTTGCCCAGCTTCCCACTGCTTGACCTGGACACTGCAGGTATCTAGAAGGGTCCTTGCAACAAGGCTGCAGAGTGCCCAAATGACTGGTTCCTCTATGCATCACCTTCTCTGCCTGTGAAGTGAGAGAAATGTATTTCAGCCTGTGATCATGCAGGTGTTACAGCAGCTAAGTAGTATGTAGATGTTTGTGCCACATTAATGTTTACGAATAAATTTTTCTTCAGTTCTTGCACTTAGGTCTTTTTTTGAAACTCTTGTTTGTGCCATACCGATATTTAAATCTATGCATAGCAACAAGCAAAGATATTTTTCTTCTCTAGGAGAGTTAAGTTCTCACTTCTTTTCAACCTTCATCGATTCAGCCAGAGAAAAAATTCTGCTTTCAATTTAATATAAATATGTCCATTTCTTCAAATTAACAGTGGGAAATATTGTACTTTGTATTCTTGTGCCATCCAGAAAAAAAGTTTTAATGGTTTCCTTTTGTTTTTAGTGCCTATTGAGCTCTGGATCAATTGAGTGTGAAGGACAGTGGGAGAGGAGATAGTGAATTTAATGACAGTCATTCTGATATCAGTTGAGAAAGGCTAAGGCAGCCACCTTCAGAGATGATGGAAAAAAGGTCAGAAAGTATAAAACTTAACATCTCAGTTTTGGAGTGCAAGACGTAAATGGAGGCAATGAACTGAAGCAAACCTTATCTTTCTCGTTTGCAAAGCTGCTGGATGAAGAAAGGCAAGAGTAAATTGAAAAATAGAGGTGTCTGACCCTCTAGTGACCAGTGTCTCTAACTCATCGGTGAAGCATCTGAGTGATGTTACACAGATGTGGTGAAATCATAGAGGAGGCTCAGTCCCATGTTTAAACACTGTCAAACTCCAAAGTGATTTGCTTCTGGGTATTTTGGTTTTGGATGCTTGATTTGGCACACTGGAAATGGGTTTGAGAGTGAGCAAATGCTGGACATTTCTTTATTCTTAAAGCAGAGCAGCAGAAACAGCAGACATTAAAAACATTAGGTATTTCTGAAATTATTGGTCTATGTCTGTCCATGTGTATTACAAAGTGCATGATGTGTGTGTGCACTGCAAAAAAATAAATGTGATATATGAAGAATTTAATTGTTGAGTGCTAAACCATGGGTACTGTATAGGCATATGTTTACTACACCTCACTTCATACATGTGCTTGTAAGATCCTAGAATAGTGTTAGGATATATCATAACTCCCGGAAGAGCACACACAAAATTGCATAAATAAATGTAGACATGTAAACATAATAAATTGGGGGATTTTGGTAGAATAAGAACATAGGTCTTATAAGTGTGATATTGCTGATTGAAGCATAATGTTGTTAAAAATCAGCTGTTGGTGTGAGAGTATATTTTTTGTGATGTAATAAAGCATACCAGATTGCTGAATAACTGGTATTGAATATCTTATATTAATTTGGAGGACTTCAAAATATTCTCTCCTTACCAGATATTGTATCCTCTGCAAAGGAGAGACATACAAGGATGCAGAGAGCTATCACAGTTCTTATGCCCAGCAACTGAAAACATGGAAAACACTTCCTCCACATTATGAAAATGATTACACGTTCACATGTTCTACCATGCCAATTTATCAGCACAATCTTCAGCTTAGAAAGTCTAATTTTCAGCCCCTGCAGCCAAAGCTGAAAGAATATTGTAGAATGTTGTTATGATTGAGTGAATATTCCTAAACCCAAAAGACTGCAGAATGTGATTTCTAAATGATGGGCAGATCAACCTGGGAACTGGCCTGTCCCAGCAGCACAGAGGATTAAATTACCCTTCACAGATCACTTTACTTCTTAAAGTGCCTCTGAAATAGGAACATCCTTCTGAAAGACCAATGGAATTATACCACAGACTATCATAAAAGTGCATTGGGTACTTTTGTCCCTGTTTATGAGAAAGTGTTGCCAACTGAGACGTGTAAATAAAATCCCAGCAAGATCAAGTGTTATTTTAAATTATGGCAGAAGCAACAACTGTCTAGACAAACAATATCTTCAAAATCACCCTCAATGCTTTGTAAATGAATCAAACTGTAAAACCAATGTAAGGCATGTAATTAATGCTGCTAGGAATGAAAAACTGTTCACAATGAAATGCTTGCATTTGTAAATAAAAAGATCTTGGAGCACTTCTACAGTTGAACAAGTCCTGAAGTACTTATTGTCTGATCTTTCGAATGACTTATCTTTTTTTTTTTCTTCTTTCTTTTTAAAAATAGCACTAAATTGGCCTCAGGTCTGCATCCAAAACAGTACAGGTAGACTTTTATGCACACATGGCTGAGTGAGTTCTGTACTATTGTATGAGTCAAGGCTCCTGCATTAGGACTCTGAGAAAACCGTAATAATAGCTATGCTGGAGGGAGGAGGAATGTAGGTTATTTAGGAAACTGTGGGACACAGCTGAGCTTTCTTATATGCATCTCTGTGTACATATAGCTAAAACCTTTCAGTATTTCTTTTATTGACTGTACAGGATCTGGCTGGGATGGCATTAGCATCCTTCACAGCAACCTTCATGGTTCTGTTCTTTGGATTTGCAGATAGAAGTTGTTGATAATGCAGCAATATTTTGCCCATTGCCCAACCAAAGCCTTTTTTTTCTTGTCACTTTGCCCACAAAGTGATTTAGCTGGTGATGAACAAGAAGTTGGGAGAGGACAGGACCAGGAGTGCTGATTTGAACTTCCCAAAGGGATATTCTGTACAATATATCCTTGCTACTTCCTTAAAATATCTGCTCTAGAAAATGCTGAAGGGCTAAATCAGCATATGTTTGTGGTAATTTCTGATAAGGTTAGGTCAATTTCCAATGAAAAACAAAATTTGAGGGCTATTTAATAGAGATTTCAATAAAATAAGTTTAATTAAAATTGGGTACTTGTCAACAGACTACTTTTGTTAGGCCAACTGACACAGGGCAGAAGATAATTTGAGGACAGGCTTGGGGATCTCTGCAATTCAGCTAAATATTAAAGGGAATACAGCAAAAATATTCTATTTAAAAATGCAGACTTTCTCCTGGCAGTTGCCTGGAAATTTTATAGGGAATTGTTTTTCACAACAGACAATTCAAGCCCTTCATAACACCAAAAAAAAGGGAAAACATCCATAGTATAATATAAATGATCAGTGATTTGGGACCAGTAAGTTACTTTGGTAGATGATTTAGGATGCTCTTTATGTACTACTTGGATAGTTTAAAGGACTCCAGGAGGTAGCTACATTCTGGCTGCATGCTCTTCTAGATGAGACTCTTTTTTAGCTTTAAGTTACATCATGTGTAATTACTTAAAACAAGCACTTCATATTTGCTTTTTGGAAAATTGAGATGATTCTTGAATTTAAACCTTGGAGGCAAATGTTGTCTTTTAACTTCAGATGTGCTTAGTAGGACAATAAACAGATTCAGAAATTCTGAGGTTCGGCTCCAAACCAAAACTTCCCCCAACAAGCATCAAGGCAGTTTGAATTCTGATTCTTAGGGAAAATATATATAGTGAAAGACTGGAACAGGCTGCCCAGAGAGGTTGTGGATGCCCACTCCCTGGAGGTGTTTAAGGCCAGGCTGGACAAGGCACTGAGCAGCCTGGTGTAGCGGGAAGTGTCCCTGTCTATTGCAGGGGGTTGGAACTTGATGATCTTTAAGGTCCCTTCCAACCCAAACTATTCTATGATTCTGTCTGAATTTTAGTCTAGAGTTAGAAGTTTGGTCTACTTCCCTCACTGAATTTACTAAGTCACTGTGAAAATTACATTGCTTTTAAATGTGTTAGTAGGTTTTTTTGGGTTTTTTATTGTTGTTACTTCTGTCTGCTTCTAGCTGTGTATATACAAATCTGCCTTGAATAGGTTACGTGAATGTTAGCAAGCTGTATGGTACAAAAGAGACCAGGGCAAGAGTAATGTGGCTTGGTTGTTATATGTGTTCTACCATAATATCAATATTAAACAGGCTTTGATTTCTACAAGTGTCAGCCTAGTTTATTAAGGGAAGCCAGTTTATACCTGAACAGTTCTGTGAAGTATGACAGTTTAGTTGCTGCCTGATTTGCAGTTGCAATGTCCCAGCTGAGACATTCAACCATTGAGAGAAGGGAGGGATGAATCACTAGGATTAAGAGCCACTAGAGTCATCCCAGAGGAGGCAGCTGTCACTCCAGACAAGAACCCTTGGCTTGTCTGAAGTATACATGTAACATATACTTTAGGCTGCTGTGGTGATATATCTTAGCTATAATTTAGAGACCAAAGGTAATAAGCAAGGCTGGCAAATTCTGGGTACAGCCAATGAAAAGAAGTAGGATCCTCCATGGGGCAATTCAGAGCATGCAACTTAGATGCTAAAGTAGCTGGAAAAGGAGGATGTAGTTACCTCCTTCTGTACCTCATTTTCTTTATCCATGAAGGGGGAATAATAGTTTTTCTTTATTTTTCTTTTTTACTCTTACCCCATTCTTTCCTTAAAAATGAATTGCTTTTTCAGGTACAGATTTCTCCAGTGGGACAAAGGAAATTTAAAATCCTGCATTTCCCTTATGCACTTTCTGTTCTAGAGACCAATGCATCCTGTGAGCAGTGAATACTGGGAAGGAACAATAACCTTGTGAACAGGTATCATAGTATTGCTTAGAGGGAAAATATTTTTCTCCTGACTATTGTATTAACAAGCTAACTGTACTGTTTGACCTTTGGTAGTGGAACCAAACTGAATCTCTTGAGGAAGAGTGCATTTCTGAGATTTGTTGAATATGCACACAAACCATAAATGTCTAAAAGGAGACTTAGCAGTCAAATCCACACCATAAGGCCTATATCAATAGACTCAGCCTAAAGGTGAGTGAATCTGCTCTTAACCAACTTCTCCAGTGTGTACATAGGCTTAGAGCTGGCATGCTAGGTACTATGGCAACAACATAATAAAAGTAAGTAATCAACTCCTTCCTAGACTGTCAGCTGGATTGAACAAAAGGCACTAATTGCTAAGTGTCTGTGCCTTCACCAGATGCTCAAGGGCTTGTTAACTGCAATTGAACAGCGAACTCATTAGCAGACTTGTGTATGATTTAACCATTCAAGTCTGAGAAGAGACCTGTATTTGCTCAGGGTAAGTTAAATTAATTCCATACCTTCACATTAGCTTCATATTTTATAGAAGCCAAAGGATGTTTGGAAATACATTTCTATGATTTGCTTCTATGACAGCCCAAACAAGTTTAAGGAAGCCAGAAAAAGGTTTTTACTGTAGCTTCATTAATGTGTCAAAACTGCTTTCAAAGTGAATTTGTCTCTTGATAAATCAAGGATGCAAGTTGTGGTTTGGTAGTTTTGCTCTTCTGTCCATCTCCTTTAAATGCTGATGGTCTGGAAATGTGTCTGAGACGTTTGCTCTTCTGACATTTCTCAGATCAAGAACTGGGTTCTGGTTAGAGTGTTTTTTTCTGGGCTTAGTGCTTGACCATCTATATTACCAGTGATTGCTGGTGGAGTTTTGGTCCAGGCCTGGTAGCAGCCTCCCACATAATTCCTGGTCATTGGAAATCTACACCGCCAGGAGGCCTTTCCAAGAGTGTGATCAGCCTATCTTGGAGAGGGGGAATGCTGAAGTCTGTGTGAATGTAGGCCTTTTTGCATCAGCTGTCCTGATATACCTAAGGTAAGTTGCAGACATTTTTCATTTACTAAGGTAGATGCAGGCCCTTGCTGATGGTGGGTTTAGATTCTGACCTGTGTGACTATCCCTCAAATGATGTTCTGCTTTAGTGCAAAAGATTGCAACTGACCTTAGTGTGATCCACAGTCTTTTTCTATCAGTTTCATAGCACTCTACTTTAATGCTTGATTGATTCGTATGCCTCTGTTTCTGAACTGGTACACCAACAGAACACTAGCTGTAAAGTCTCCTGGTTCTGCCCTCCGAATCAAATAGATAATTTTTCAGTGAAGAAATCTCAAGGTGACTAAAGTCACAGGTAGGAGTCCCTTTTTCAAAAGGACCAAAAGCAGTAATTTTGTCAACTTTGATGCTGCTCACAAGTGAAACCAACCCTTGTGTATAGCAACACATTGTCTGTCTTGCTGGAAGATCTGGATGACACCTGAAAATATTTGTCTTCTAAAAAAGGCATTTATATATTTTTTTACAGAAGAATATTTGTTTCCTGGTAGGAAAGCTAATAAGGAGTATCTTTCTCCTTCTTGTGCACAAGTAAATATATTTAGGTAAGACTGTTTGGGAATGGCACCTCCATCATTCACTAAGACAGGAGCAATCTCATGTCTTAGGGAATGGCTCAGAAGTATTCTCAAAAGTGTAAACGATGACTGTGCTCTGCCCATCTAAGGTGATGGCTTCTGTCAAGCAATTGATTTTTCTCAGCTCTTTGAATGATGGTTTGAGAGTTTTTTTCTGATGTTTAATTAGCCAAGGAAGGAGTAAATCACTTTTAAAGTTAGCCCTTACGTGCATTTGCTATTTGTGATATGCATGAAAATTAATTACAGTTTGAATTTACTCAACACAAAGAGAAGCTAGTGAATCACACTTTGCAGTTCATTGAATAAATGTCAGTTATTGATTTCTGTGGTTGAGTACTAGTGAGGTAATGCCATGTTTGCTACTCATTAGAGGTGGCACAGCACAATATATCATAAAATGTAATTAGGGGAACATCAATCATTTAAAATATGCAGCAAAGATTAAATATATTGCTATGCACAGAGAAATGAAAGGGCTCATTAACAACATAGTGTAATGTGACAGCAAAAGAGAGCTTGATTTTCAAAAAAAGAATCTTCCACTATGCTGAAGATCATGACAAGCCTCTTCTTCATATTTTAATTAAGGTTTTAATCTGATTTTGCTTCTGCTGCTGGAACAGATGAACTTTCATGCATGCCATTTTGTCAAAAATATTTATGATAATGTTCATTAACTGTTGATTAGTAGAACTTTTCATTAAGGCTCTTTTAAGATCGGGCAAAAGTCTTTTTGAATGGGGTGTTCTGTTCATCTTTGCCAAGATCTGAAGTACAGTTGTTTGATCACAACTAACTACAACACATTTTAATGATTTTTTTTTTTTGATATCTCACTTGTGCAGAGACAGTGAATCAGGACAATGAGAAGAACAAAGGGAGGAAGGGATAAGTCAAAGCTTTACCTTGCTGGAAGGGAACTAGAGGGGGAAAAAAAAAGCAGAGGAAAAGCTAGCATTCTAACATCCTTGTACTTCTATTTTTAGTCAAATTTCAGTAAGAGTTGTTCTTGCAGGTCCATAAAGTACTATTGTAGTCCACGAGCTGTTAGAAATACTTGAAAAGTTGAAGGCCTGTAGAGCAGGCTAAGTTTAACTCCCTGTGCAGAGAAGGGATCCAATTCCTGTCAATGGGTTGAGAATAAGCTTTTTATCTCTCCCTGCAGAGTTCCTTGTCTGTTCTGTCCCATCACGCTGCTTGTTAATTTGGACTTCCAAGCTGAGAAACAGCTGAGAAGTTGCCTAGAAAAGGAAATGGTACCAATAGCTTTATTAATTCTGCCACTTGAAAAGCTTCAAAATTTTCCTTACTTGAGGAAGAGATGGATTTTGTAATAATCTCGTTTTAGGGTGTGTTGCCTCATTATGACTCATGCTGGATAGACAGTAAAGATTTTCCCTACTAGAGACTTTGCTTCTAAGTGTTCTTAGGTATTCAGGCTCTGATTTTTATCTTAATATGAAGCATTTCCATTCATACCTTAAGTTGATAGTTTTGAGATATCCTTACTTTACTTCACTTTTTCTGCTTCGAATAAAAAAGAAAATAAATCTAGCACAACAGAATGGCTAAACCATGAATTCTAGTTGCATATAAATTTCTTTTTCTCTGTTTCCCTTCTCTAATTTCTACTGCTGTGTTGGCATCTTAACCCATCAGTATACTGCAAAAGATTTATTAAAAATGCTTATTTGATGCCCCCATACTCCAACCCTTAGCCCTGAGATCCTTCAATCAGTTAAAATTTAAAGCCAGAGCTAGGACTCATGGCATCAAGCCTGTCAGAATTCAAGGAACATCTGGATGACACTTTTAGTTACATGTTTTAGTCCTAGATAGTTCTGTGAGGAGCAGGGATTTGAACTTGTTGAGGCTTTCTAGTCCCTTCAAATGTGAGATATTCTATGATTATATGAACTCTGACCCCCTGGGAACACTTGGGTTGTTAACAAGCCCGGAATCTCAGCCCCTGCCAGTGTTTTTCTGAGGATGCAAAAGCATCCAGTACTTTAGTCCTAGATTGGCTCATCTTTCAATCATGTTTTATTCACATGAAATTCAATCCTAATAGCCTATGCAAAATCTCAACTTCTGTGTAAATATGATATTCTGCCATTACTCCATGCACTTTCTCCACCCTTTTGAATGAGGTGTCCTCCCACCCTTTCTATACCAGCTGGTTCCTGTTGATATGCCCACATCTCTCAAAAGGAGGTGGATAGGAAGCAGATTATAGGACTGCAGACATGCAGCATACTCAGGCCATTATCATCTCAAGCAGCATCAGAGAGAAACTTTCTTCTCGAGTATAATGGGTCCTCTTGACTACATTGATCACAGACATTAGACTTTATGTTTATAGGTCTATTAACTAGATATTTTACAGAAGCTTACACTCCTATCATGCTTGTAGAAACCTTGGTGGAGGACTCATTAGTTGAATTGCTTGACTGCAGATGGGTGTGTAATGCTACTTCAGGAAGGCTACATAGTGTGCCTCCTTTCCTGATGCCACTTCAGCAGGACATGGGCATAGCTCCTTGTTTGGATGCAGAGAGCAGAGTTGTTGAGCTCTGCAAGTGAGGATTGACCTTAGGAGAAAGATACAATGGTACTTGTTGGAATGAGGCTGTGAAAGCAGCAAACTGTGCCAGGAACAAGATCTAAAAGAAATAAGAAGGACAACTGATATTTGTGTAACACAATGGGGATGTTTTGTCAGTAGGCCCTAGGATGGAAGATAAATGCTTGCTGCTATTAAAATCACACTATAGCTCAATAAAGTAGCTTTATTGATTCATATTGAATAGAGTGGAATCTGTTCCTCTCCTCACCTCCTGAAGTCTTTCAATTCCATGTAGGTACCTGTGATATCCCAGGGCAGCTAAACTGCGTTCAGATGCCAACATGATGGGAACTAGCTCAAGTTGATAGAGTCAGGGTGAAGTGAATGTTATCTTCTCTCTGCTGTGTTGATCTAAAAAAAAAAAAAAAAATTTAAAATTCCCTGTTGTAGTTCTTTGAACNTAAAATTCCCTGTTGTAATTCCATGCTTTTTTTTTTTTAAGATTCTCTGGAATACCTGATGCTAAGACAGTACAAAAAAATTTAAACTAGATTTTTCAAGTTAAATAATGTGAGTTTTAATATTAGAAAGTGTTCAAGCAGAACAGGAAATGCTGCAAGCTCTGCCTTTAATATATATATCTATAATAGAATTTCACATGCATGTATAATGTATCTGTTGTATTGGTCAATAATGCAATAATGGGACAGAAAGAACTAAGTAAATTGATTTGCTATATAAATTCAGACCCAAGACAGTAATTGTATAATTAATGTGTATTGCAAAGGTTTAGACAAAAACTTACAAACCTCATCTGCTTAGAAATATACATTTAAATAATGTTTCAGAATTCCAGGGAGGCATTACAGTGTATGAATAAAATAACATTAATCCTTGCCTAGTTGAGCTGAAAGCACAGCCAGAATATATGAATTCATTTAAAGCAATCCACAAATGTGCCCCAGTACTTTCTTACAAAGTTAGCCATGTAGAGAACCTTTGTTAGCTTCCTCTTTATCTTTATTTTCAAGTGAAAGGAACAATTAAAGAAAGCATTTGGTTAAACAGAGAAGAAAAGGCAAGGTAAAAAGAAGATTGTGAGTCAGCCAGTCTTTCTGTATCATTCAACAGGCAGCAGACAGAAATTGGCAGCAGGCCATCTTTCTCCATAGGTGAAAGCAACAATCTGAGCTCCACTGAACAATGACTTTCCTAATGCAACAAAATTACAGTGACAACTGTACTAAATAACTTTCTCTTGGAAGCGTGTGGAAGCTTCAAATGTGTTATTACCTCTCACAATTGCTCATTTGGTGAGGTAGTCTACTGGTTGAATATCAAGCTGCAGTACACTGAACATGAATGCAGTGGGTCATGGACTTGAAATAGCTTTTAAACATAGAGTCTGACTTTTGGAAGGATTAATAATGTCTTAATGTCTCTCTTGGTATGGACAAGGAGATGAACTTTGAAGCATTCTTTCCACTGTTAAACCGGTAGTTCAATGTTAAACACAGAATCAGAAAGGGACAGGTGTCTAAGACATTATTTTCTGAAGTGCGGTGTTGACTCTGGTCTTAGGCCAAGAGCTCAGAATTTGCCAAGTGTTATGAGATCACAGGATCATGGAATAGTTCACCTTGGAAGGAACTTCAGGACTCCTCTGGTTCAACATCCTGTGGTTGATGAGGCTGGACTGCACTGTCTTCAGAGTAAGAGCCACTCCTGACTGCACTCAATTAAAACATTCATACTTGAAAACCATCTTTTCATGCTCTACTCACTTTTACTGTTCCAGCTCTGCTGCTGTTACCTGTATGATCTGCAGGGTTTTGGACCTCCTAATCAGGCTTTCCAAAGGCTGAGAGAAAAATTTGTATATCCACAAAGGCACCATAACAAACATCCTCATAGTAAATGTGACTTTGGAAAGAGAAGAACAATTTTGAAGATAGGTTGACTGAATTCCAACTTCTGCATCAGGGTCAGATGCCATTTTTCTGGGCTCTGCTGGATACTGAGTACTTTCACTGCCTCTGATGGAATCTTAAGTATACAGAAATTAATCCAAGGTAATGTTAGCTATTTTATGATAAGCTTAGTTTTAGGTAGGATTAGAGGAAAGGAAACGGTGCATGAATATTGAAGACAAATTAGAAAACTCTTCCAGATCCTCAACTGATGAAAGGTAAGTTGCTATTTTGCTGCTTAACTTATAGATAGCCAGAGCTTCGTGAAGTAAGTCCCAAGTGTGATTTTAATCTTTAGTAGCATAAATGAATGAACACTTTCTGCATCAACCTGTTTGTCTGGAAAGGAATCAGATTAAGTAAAAAATAAAAAGGCCAATGTTGTTTGATTATTTAGAGTCTGATAACTAAACATGTTTCTTGCGTACAGTATGAAATCTTTTTTGGAGAATGCTTTCTACTGGGTGTTAATTTGAAAATTATGTTCAAGTGTGATGACTGAATAGTAACCAATGGTATTCAAATTTAATCACCGTTATTCTCAGGGCAAAGTGTAGTTGGGCAGCTTAGTTTTAAGAGGATAGAATTCAGGGCTGAATTGAAAAATACTATTTTCCTTTTTGTCAGGTTTTAGAACAGCAAGAGGAGAGGAGAGACAAATCAATAAGTCTCACAGCTGCGGTCTACAGTTTTCTTCCTATTCTGTTAGAATGGCTTTGGCACCAGATGCATAAGACTGAAGTGTGCTAAAAAAAGGCTGTAGTGACTGGAAATGGTAATCTGTGTACTTTCCCCATTTTAAGGGCACCAGCGCAAGGGAATATTTCATCCAAGCTGGAACTGAAGATATAAACTTACAAGCTTACATGATCATGTGTCAAATTTGCTGAGTCCCATGCTGAGATGTGGACAGCTTTCTCTATTATGTGATGGAACACAGAGAGCCAGGAGCAGAGAGACTTTAGTCCTTTCTCATCGATATTTTGCAGTCTGAGCTCAGTGACAGCCAAGCAATGTTTTACATAGCTCCCTTCTCAGCATGTGAATCTTCTTTTCTTTTCTGCTTGTATTTTTTGCCTTTTGTTCTGTTTATTCTTCCCTGTTTCTCAACAATTGCCAATAAAATATTGCTTTATTTAAACTGAGTTTGCTATTAGAGATACCAGTATTGCCAGACTCAAGAGTTAGACTAATTTGCAAGTCAGACTTCAAAACACACAAGAATTCATTAAGATCAAAGTATTCTACTGTATTCCTATTGTATTTTATTGCATTCTATTATATTTTTGTATTGAATTTTTTGGGGTTTTTTTTTATTCTCAGAGAATGAATGTCACCTAGTCCTTTAAATGTCTGGACAAAGATGAATTTCCAGCTTCAGATTTACTCTTTCATACAGATATTCACTTCTCCCAGTCATAATTTTTCTGCACTTAAGACCTCTGCCCAAACACCCTGACAAGGAATCACTTGCCCAGATGTCTGATTTGTTCAACCCCTTCATTCTCACCTATCTCCCCATGTCATAGAATTCATTGTACCCCCAGGATTGTACCTCTATTTCAAGCCCAACGTTTGATGCTGGATATTCTGATCACCCAGTCTGGGATTTGTCTGACTAATCGTAAATGTCTTCAAGATGCTGTTGGTAGTGGAGTTAACAACTCCCTGGGGCCTATAAAAACAACTGAGAGAAAATATAAACAGCACCTCATCTTGAAGCTGATAGAAAAAATGGTTTAGATGAATTCTGCCCTGTAAACAAGCCCAGAGTGATAGGCTTGGATTAACAGGACTTGATGCTGAAGCCTAAGGACAGGCAACACAGACCTCACCTTTGCTATTTGCAGGACTTCATGATTATTGTTTTTCTCTTTAGGCATTGGCTGTAGAGGAAAAACACCAGGACTGATTGGAATAATTAATTTTTTATGAGGGAGGTGAGAAGAACAAGCAATAAAGACTTCGTTATGACGCTTCTAAAGGAAAGTGTAAGAATTAGCTAAAGAGAGATCTGAATCAATATGAGAATAAAGGATAGGCTCCCTCAAAACCAGGGAGGCAGATAGAAAATATATTCAGGAACTGTGAGGTTGGTCTTGCTGAGACCAGAGAGCTTCATGACTTGTCCAGAAGGGCTACATCTCAAAAAAAACTATGGAATCAGCTTAAAAGAAATAAGGAGTGTCCTTTTCTTGGAGCATGATTGATCAAGATGAGATGAATGATCATGTTGTGTCATATGAATGATTGGTCCCTGCTGAAAACTGATCCATAGGCGTCTGCAGATGAGCAGCAGACTACCATTGTTCTGCCTTGAATGTTTTACTTATTAATCTGCCTCAGAGATATAAAGACATGAATGTTTTAGGATGTATTTATGTGAGATTTAAAAATATCATAGTGTCTTTATTCTATCTTAATTAGAGACCATGGATGGCTCTTAGTCAAACCAACTGCTCTGGCTAAAGCCTGAGATAAAACAACATAGAAAGCAGTGAAATGAGATACTTCTACTTGGAAATAATTAGTTTTAATGGCTGCAGGAGGAGGAAATAATGGTTTTTATTTTTGACAAACTTTCCCTTCTTTGTGATTAGCCACCTAAATGCAGGGGAATTTTGTATTTTTCCTTTTTTCTTTTCATGACCCTGCATGTAGCCTTCTTCCAGAGATCCACAAACACATGCATTGGTGGGCAGGCCAAGACGTTCACATATTACATCTGGTGTAACAGATCATGATGAGATCCAATGATTAGTGGTATAAATCTTGGGAAACTCAAGAAAAGAAGCCCTGATACCTCATATTCCATTGTCCATAGAATCTATTAGTTAGATAAACAATATGATTATATTTTAGAGGCTCCACAGAAATATTTGAAAGAATTAAAATAATTTTTTGTACAGGCAAGGATGAGAAGGTGCTACTGATATGTCTCAGCCATGCTGAAAATACTAGAGCAGTCAAATGTCTTGGAAAGCCTGCTATTTGAGGCCTGACTGTCATCCACCAGTTATTTAGGTTTTTGTTTAAAATAGCTTATAAACTTATAAACATGGCTCCCAATGTGAACCTGGCAGGTACTCTCCACAGCTAGGAGGGGGACTGTAAAATAGCATCCATCCAAATCCTTAAATTGTGTGAAATTCGAGTGCTGAGGAGAAAATCAGAAGCCTGATGATTAAATGTAGAAAGCTGTCATTGCTGCATTATATTAAAATAACTTGCCTCTAGCAAACTGCACACTATTTCTTCCTCTAAATCTGTCATTTTTCAGAAGGTTGCTACTCCATCTGTCTGCATCAGTAGCTTTGGAGCTATGGAAGTTTTACGGTGAAGAGGGCACTTACAGAAAGACTTTTCATGAACAGTAGGGGACCCACTAACCACTAAGTAGCCATCGCTATGTGCAAGTTTTATTTTCCTGTGGCTTAGTGGGATTCAGCATGATCCAAAACTTAAAGCAGAAGTGGTCCTCAGATGCTTTTTCAAGACACAGCAAGGCTCCAGGCAAAATGGGACTTATTTGTTGATGGATTGCTGTCAATTAATAAACAGATCAGAAATTTATTGCTGCCACAAAACACAGCATGTTTAATGATGTCCAAAGCAGATAGATATTTAAGCTATGAAACAGTAGCACTATAGAGTTGGCCTGAACAAACTGCAGAAGGAGGAAGAACAGCGTGTCAACGGCAAATTCTGTGACACTCAGAGAATGAGGGGGTCTCCTCATTATAAAGCCTGCTCTTCTTTATACTCTTTGTCTCTCTGAAGCAGGCTCTGATATCCTTCAATGGATCTCCATTAAGATTGTTCTTTTTAATTTTTAAGCTAGAGACATATAGTCTTCTACTTGACCTCTGAGATTTTTCTTTACTCCACAACAAACAGCTTTAACACATCTTTGTGAGTAGCTCTTTTCCTGTCCCATGAAACAGAACTCTCATTTCTTTCAACAATGATTTTTTGTGTGTATTTTTCACATCCTAGCTATGTAACTGATTGAGGCTATTAGAGAATTTAGAGATAAATATCTGCATGTTCTTTTACATAGGTATGTGACATAATGTATATTTTTTCTTGTTTCCCCAATAAAAGTAGCCTTAAAAATTGTGAAAATACTTAGCTTTTTTTCCCAGTACACTTGAGATGCTGATTCAGTTGCCAAGTTAATTTAGGGCTTGAGGGGATTCAGACTGGAGACTCTCTTCCACTCAGTACTCCCACTCTGTTTTGTGTTACAGAGAACAAGACAAATGCCTGCTGTGGGGACTTTCTCTTTTCACAGAAATTTCTTGGATCTCATCCTCAGAAACAGTCTGTCCCAAGATATTAGTGTCCTACCTCTATTCTCTGCTCATGTTTCCCATTGATGAGAATTGAATTGATGGGTATACAAGGAGCACATCCCTCTTCCCAATTGTGCTGATTTCCTCACAGCCTGGAGGTGGCTGAATGGCTATGAAAATAATGCAGGTAAAATTTAGTCAATGTAGAAGTTATTTGTGTGCATTTTGAGGGCATTTACATGCTTGATGTGCATTTGTGCTTGTGTGAATGTTTGTCGCATGGATAGGCATGTCATATTCACTTAAGTAGCTCTTCTTTTGGAGGCAGCTGGGAAATTAGGTGCCCTTAGAGTTCATCAGTCTGGCTAGGGATGGACTAGAGGAGGAATCTGCAGGAAAAGGAAACCTGAAATGGGAAACAAGGAGGAAAGTAAAGCCTTAAGTAGGTCTCTGCAATGTGTAAGGTTGTATGGTAATGAATGAAACTCATGTAACTTTATGATAGATAAAAGAGCCAGAGGGCCAAAAAGCCACGGAGCAGGGTGAGAAAATCTGTGAATTTAGCTTCTTATAACAGAAACTAGTTGACAGTCCTAGTGAAGAATCTATATATCCTCTTTATGGCCTCCACAGGGGACAAAGTGCACAAATAGGATATGGAGCCAAAGGAAGCTCTGAACTATAGGCCATGTGCTCTTTTTTTTCTAGAAATCCCTGCAACTGTACTCTCTTCTAATGGGAAGAGGCCAAGAAGTCTGAAAAAGATAAACCAAGAAATTTTATCACTGTGTAGTTTCTCCTGTAGTTGTTTTTTCTGCCTTCAGCAAGAGTTCCTGTTCCTTCTAAGATGCAATTTATTCCATGTTCAGGAAGGGGCCATTGCAGGTCCTACACACTGATGTCAGGACACTCTGCTTAAGGACTTTTTGAAAGACTCTGAAGAACCATGTGTTGTGTAATAGAAAAAATGAAGCACCATTAGAAAAACAGGTGTAAGGTATTAACTCACTCCTCATGTGACCTCATTATGGGGCTCATGGGACCTATTTAAAAATTCTGAATGCTTTTTTTCTTATTACTAGTGCTTATAAAAATGTTTGGGTCAATTTCTTTCTAAAATTTGCCCTTTAAGTTAATTTGATTTTTTTAAAACAGAGTTGTAATTTTTTAATAAAAACAAATATACTGCGTACATGGTACTCTGAGATGCACAACTTGACTCTTGATAAAAGCAGGCAAAAATAGAAATGCCAGAAATGAATTCTCTGTTAGTGCCTTTCTCTTGGAAAGTGTAAGTAGGTTCAGCCAGACACAGTAGACTTTGCCTAAATTATGGATTAATGGCCATCAAATGAGGAGTTATGGGTGGTCACAAAATAGGAATGAATTGACAAGCTCCACCACTGTTGGTGAACTAAAGGAAGCAGGGAAAGGAGAGGAGAAAAGGTGACATTGGAGAAAACATCAAAGGATGGAATTTTTTTGTCTTAAAATCAAGAGTATATGTGAAATATAGATGATACTTCTCCTGCATCTTGAAAAATAATAAGAACTTGTGATGTTTGTGGTCATGCTTGATCTTATTAACTATTTCAGACTGATTGACTGCAAACAAAACGAAGTTATATTGTTATATAGTACATGTTTTAGCCTGTGTGTCACATGGCTTGTTGGGAGATACTGGCAGTGGTTTGTAACTAATTAATGTGTCTATGTTGTATTTTCTGTAAAATAATATCCATCTGTGTAGATGATTTCAGTGAGTTTTAGCGGGGTCTCTATAAGATGTTATTACTTCTGTCATGCAGAGA
The DNA here is from genome assembly GCA_013400935.1 of Turnix velox. Lineage (NCBI taxonomy): Eukaryota > Metazoa > Chordata > Aves > Charadriiformes > Turnicidae > Turnix > Turnix velox. The sequence continues at coordinate 201,510 of VZTY01003050.1, forward strand.
CAACTATATAATGATTTACATAATTATAGATGGTGGAAAATTTTAGCCTGCATGTTTAAAACCCTTATATACATTTCCACCTCATTAGGGAAAATCACTGGAGCTAGGCAGCATATTCAGTTTGGAGATCAGGTGGCAAATCATATAGATTACAAAATCTAATTTTCTGGTGCTAAGGAGTTCCAGCTGAACAAAACCAATGGAACTGACCTTGCTCGCTGAAAAAGTTACAAAAGAAAACTAATTTAAAGAAGGCTTCTGTGAAAACAGATACACATCCCTTGCTGTCATTGTAACTCTAACCTTGGGGATCAGTCACTTTGGATGTGCTAAAAAGATGCTTTATGAGTAAGTGATGATAGGCTTAAGTATAATTAGAGATCTTAATAGGCAGAGCAGTGAGATGGTGACAGTACTTGCAATGTGAAAGCACAGGAACAGATTCACAGAGGGGGCGTGTGCGCCCAAATCTACAATTTAGATCTTTTCTTCTGCCTAAATCTGATACTGTATAAAATTTAAGTAGTGAGAATGTGTGGAATTTCTCAAGCCTTGGCAGGTCTGGTTGTTTCACCACATATTTCGTGCCAAGACCTCATCAGGACCTGCAAGGAGGCAGATTCTGCCAAACTCACTCTTGAGGACCAACCTTGGTCTTGTGAGTGCCTTAAAAAATTTCTGAGGATGGACCTACATGTGGAAAAACACACGTACTTACAGTGGAATTTTTGAAATTGAAAGAGTGGGAGTACAACTTGGCCCCAAAATTAATTTGGATAAGGCTCTTGTCTATTTCCTGTGTTTACTTAAATATAGCACAAGAACAACTTTTAGGATTGCATCTAAATTTCTGTATAAGAGTACCTGAGAACAAATTTAGAAACTGAATGTTGATTAATTAGTTTGGTCCCTGGTTGTGTCTTAGATTGTTACAGCTGGTTTTCTGCAGGATTGGCCTCCCGTGAGAGTGTAATCCAAATTAGAGTGAACTTCACTGTTGACCTTGGGATCAAGAGTGTTTCTTGTCCCATTTTAGTTTGATATTACAAATGTAATTTAGAATTCTTAGCAAATTCTACAGGCACTGGGAAGAATGTCTTACTCATCCTTGTAAAGTGATGGGCAGAGGCTCCCTGCCAAGGAGCAGAGAGCAGAGTCTGAGCTGTGTGAGGTCCTACCAATGGCCTGGTTTAGATGGAACTGTTGGAATTCTGCCGGGAGCTTTTCCAGTTCTCTCCACAATTTTAGCACCGAGTCAGAAAGAGTGCTTAGAAGTAGAATTCTTCAGGATTGCTTCAAATGGCCTGGAGTACCTAAAGGCTCCTAATCACTGCCAGACAGAAATACACACTCAAGTCTCAGAAACTTCAGATGTCTCTGAGGATGTTAGTGTGTGTGGGATCTCAGTTGCATAGACCCTTTAAACTAGAAGTCCATCAACGGCAGCTGAAGGACTGGCTTTGTGTTTGGAGCTTTCATCATCTGCTTGTTGGACCACAGCTGCACCAGGGAGATGTAAGAAGATGACTGCACTTCCCTTCCACTTCTGAAGATGGCAGAGAAGCAGACTGAAGATGCCTAATAAAAGCACATCCAAGTCTGTCATCTTAGCTTCTGTTACAACAGAGATCTTTCAATGGTTTCACTACTAATTTTGCATTGAGATTTTAAATATGAGAGAAATTCCATATTTTTTGTTTATAAAATGCATGTAATATCCAACTTAAAGGGGACACACTTTGACTATGCTGTGATTTAACTGAGAATGTAGAAGACAGCATTTTAATAAAGAAATGTTTGAATTCAACTATTCGGGGATTTTTTTTTTGGCTGGAGAAGCAGGAAAAAATTAATTTCGTAGTTTTTTCTTAGTGAAGAAGGTGACTGGAACTAAAAATTTTGAAGCAGGCTGAGCTGAATATTTTCACCTACTGTAAGAATTGACAAAATTAAAATTCATACACCTTAAACTATTAATTAGTGATTACTAATTCTCATAAATATTTCATTTAGGCTTCCATGGTTTTCCTAGAGCCCCACTTTCATTGGATGAATTTGAGAAAAAATGAGTATGACAACAAACATTTCTGGATTTTGCAGGTTTTGTTGCTGGGGTGTAACTCAAATAAGCAGTCCTATGCAAATGGATGTTATATAAGCTCAGTGAGTCATTGGAAGTGATGAATTGTACACCACCTAACTCATTGCACTAGAAGAAAAAAATAAGCAGTTAAAGAAATTTGAGGTGCCAAATTTCTTTCAAAAATACTCAATTACATTTACTATTCAGTTAGTAAGTTTTGTACATAAGTCATTCGAGTTTTGCTTTATGTGATAATGGGTTTTCCAGGTAAGAGAGGTAGAAAAAATAGATTTTCTGGAAACTATTGACACAGGCAAAATAGCAACAGCGTAACAAGTTGATATAGGAAAATAAAAGAGTGGGTCACACTGAATTAGTCATAGTCTCTTTAGTTTGCCGGTACTACTTTCCTCGGTGTTTTTAGCAAAAGTGTGTGAATTAATCCTAAAACACTGCAAGGCAGTGGTAATTTTGTCAATGATGCAGTACCATTACATTTTCTTTGTGATACTTACCATTAGATAAAAGCACTGAATAGTGGCAAACTGATGGATCAAGGTCACTGCAGAAATTTTTTTGAAATGCAGGCAGCGATGTCCTAAAATGGCAAGCAAGTTCTAGTTCTGTCATTTAGATGCATGAGCAAAGCTTCAATAAACAGAAGGAACAGTGAACATTTATAAAACTCCTGCCCTGGGTCTGCTGGTGGTAGTCTCATTTGTCAATATGGGGCCCTGAAAGCTCAATGCTAAGATGCTTCCAAATGAATTTTGATTCTGTAACGAGCTACTCACCACAGGAATAATTTGTCTTTACGCTGACTTGCTTGGCTTTGTAATGCTTCACCTTTTTAATCTGTGAGCTGGACCCAGGCAAACTGTGTGGAGTCCATGGCTGATGATCCCCATTTCATTCAAAACTACTTTGAAGTTTCTGTAGGAAGACTATCTGCATCTTGGTTGTGTGTCAGTCTTTTCATTTCAGAGGGATGAATCTGATGTTTCCATAATGTCCAGAATGACAATTTTCTATCTAAAGATTCATGGAATACTTCCCTCTTGTTAGTTATGGATTCACACATACTGCCCGCAATACAAGCACAGTGCAGAAAGACAGTCCTTCCTCAAACACTTTCCTATCTAAAAGCAAGAGAAGAAGTAGATAAAGTCGAATTGGTAGATAAAGTCAAGGGGCAATGAGATAAGTTTGAGAAGATTGCATTTTTGCCCATCCAGTAGTTCAGCTTCAACAATTAGGGAGGCCAATTCTTTGCACTCAGCTTTCACCACTGAACAGTCTAAAGGGCCTTGAATACGCTGCAAGGGTATAGGGTTTAAGATTCCTCCAGGTTGAGGTTGTTTTTCTTCCAAAATTATATGAAGACGTACTTCACAGAATTGCAGAATGTCAGGAATTTTAATAAAGAAATGGAAATGGAAGGGACCTTGAAAGATCATCTAGTCCAATATCCCTGCTGGAGCAGGAACACCTAGATCAGGTCACATTCTACTTCTGTTGACCCATTTATTTCAAGAACTGCCAGTCCCAGAGGGTCACCAAAGAGAAGATGTAAGCTTGCTGCATTGCCTTAGTTACCTGCGAGGATACGTTAGAAGGGGTATCCTTGCTGCAACATTAGCAGCAACAGGAAAAGCACTTTGAAAGGTCTGGAGAACTGATCAGATCTCCCTTACCTACCAGAGCTAAGCATCTGGTCCTGGATGAAATGGTAACTCATTCAGTTATCATACTGAGTGACATGCATTTTGGATCACAACTTTCTGATGGAACATTGCCTGAGCCCTTGAAGCATGAAGACCATAAATATAATTTTTTACTTCTTCACATTTTTGGTGTTATTTACTATGTATGAACATCCCTCCTCCACAAACTATGAACTGCTCATGCTCTTTTTTTTCTTTTTTCTTTTTTTTTTTTTTTGATCAGTATGTTCCACAGTTTCCATAGTTTTGCCCATGGGCTGTGCTTTTGTGAGACCATATTTTGAATGGCTCTGACACTACTGTCATGGGTGTCAACAAATGCCTTACAAATTTCGAGTGAGTGTCTATTCCTTAGAGGGAAAATATTGCTTAGGTTGGACCTCATGGGATGTTTTTTATGCTTTCTGTATCCAGATCAACTGATTACCAAAACAGAGACTCCAGATTTTATGCCCAGCATCTAACAACAGTGTTTGTCTCAAAGGAACTATCCCCAGGAACATCAATCACCCATGTTACAGCACTGGGAGATTTTTCAAAGCAGTGGGACTAGCCTAGACTGATGATGAGAACTTGTTCAGAGTAAAATTAATATAATTGTTTCCTGATAACAATTAGATTTCTATTCAAATCTATTCCAAAAATAGAGACCCAATCTGTTGTGTCTGTCTGGAGATGTTTACCTCTGAGATACCACCTCCACATGTTCTTTTAGTTGATGGGAGATAGTAAGCAGCTTTGGGGCTCAATTCACTTCACTTGAAGGAGAATGTACTGAAATTCAAAAAGAAAAATGCCTCAAAACCCACCTGTTTATTTTCTTCACTATTAGAAGTTTGTCAGATCAGATCAAATGTCAGTATCCAGGTCTTTTGAAGCCTAAAGCTCAAGAAGATGAATCCAGTGAAAAAGGGTCCTCTCTTGTCTGGAGTATAGAAGGGAGCTCACATCACTCTTTTGTGAGTAGCAAGTCTTGCTTTGTGATCATAGGCACGTCAGAGAGTGATGTGAATTCTTCATATGCCTCTAAATAAACATGTATAGAAAACTGTCTCCAAATTTGATTCCATGAGGAAGCTTTATCAAAGTACTGACCTGAATATGAATTTGTTCGCCCTTAAGCAAAGTGGTCTAAATGCTAAAAGCAGTTTTGAAGTTAAGTATCTGAATATTCCAGTGACTGAGTAGCTTATGCTTCAGGTACTGAGGCATCGAGTCCCAGGGGCAGCTCTCCATTCAACAATGGAGCTTTTCCTTTTTTCAACCATGTATCTAAAAGCACTGGACTTCTGTGTAAAAAATTATTCATGGTGTTTACTGAGCTCAATGGGATGACTATGTTTTTTGAAAGTAATACTCATCAAATGGAAGCAATAAAAAACTGAGCAAAACCCTACATATGTTTTATGTCTTTATTATTGTGACATACTCCAAAGCACAGATTATTTTACTTCACAAATTGTATTTGCTTTTGCAAGAGAGAGCTAGGTCTCCCTTCTTTTAAAGCAAGCTTAAATCAATCAATAATTTTTTAGCCTTTCAAAAATCCCTGAAAGTTTAGATGATCCAATAAGGGACAGATAAAAAGCAGAAACAACCCAAAAGTATAAAACAGACAAGAATGAAGGGTGTGCTTAACCTGAAAAGCAATTTGCAGTGTCTTGTTTTTTGTTGCTCTTAAATGAAATACAAATGAGAGTACAGGTTTATATGTCACCTCAGAGGATAGCTGCAAAGATTTGTATGGAGTCACAGGACACTAAGCCTATTGAATCCATTCCAAAATGGCTAAGTAGCTTGTTGTGCAGCCAGCAGCAATAGATATTTTGATAAATATTTGACTTTTGCTTTTTTTTTCCCCCACTTGCGTACTCTTATAAATAGTCACTAGATGGCACTGGTTCTGCGTAGCTGGAGTGCAAGCAAAACTTTTCCCGAGGAAAATCGAAGTGACCGATTCTATTAAATTCTGGGTTTTGCCAGTAGGTGGTAGAGTTGGGCTATTTATGGAAAATAAAAAAAGCAAAGGCTTTAATGTTCTGTGTTGCTTCTTGCAAAACTATTTTAATTTATTTTTTCTTAAGCCATCTACATTTAAAATATAATACAACAATAAAAATTACTGGCTGAGTAAAAAGGACTTTTATTTTAAATCTTTGTTTAATCTTTTAAAATTGCAAGCAGGAATATACTACAAACTAAAAGCCTATTAAACCCATTAATAAAAAGAGAATCAAAACACAAACGAGTAAGAACACAGTTCTAAAACCAATTTCCAGTTGGAGTTTCTATAGTAATAAGAAAAACATTCTAGCATAGAAGAATACTTAAAAGGCAAATACAGAGAAATGTGTTTCGATTTAAAAATATGAGACAGGGGTATATTTCAGTTCGGTGATATTTTCAGCCTAAGATCACAAAGGCTTCATTCTCTCTTATTTAGAGAGGTGAGTGAAAAGGGATTCAAAGAAAACAGTCACCTTGTAACACTGGTTTAATTTTTCTGTGTTTGTGATCTCCCCAGTGCAAGAAAACAGAAAGTAGGCTTGGCTTCCCAGAAATCAATGAAAGTTGCTTTTCGTGAAGCAACAGTTTTCAGCCTAGCTATCTTGAAGATCCTAGCACATCTCAAAGTTACTTGTCAGGAGGGAGGATGTCTACATGCTGCAGGTATAATTCCAGCTTGCGAGACCTGGGCTAGCTCCAAAGCAGCAGTGGAGTGACCACAGTTCATGTGATGCTTTGTCTGGGTAAATTAGCTTTCAAAGAGTTGGGTGGTGATGTTGCTCCCAGGACCCAAGCTATTATCTCTGCAAGCAGTGTGCTGTGAACCAGTCAACAGTGACAATCTGAGGACAGGAATCAATCTTCTCCTCTCTAATATGCTACCCAGGCACCAAGTGCCACATCTACTTGGAACCCAGAACTCGGTATTTTACTCTCAGTGTTTTTACCTTTCTCTCACAAATTGATATAGAAGTATCTCTCTAAAAAAGAGAGAAATACATTTAAAATCTAGATATACAGCTGAAGCTATGTCAACTTCTTATGCAACAGCCTGGATCAGTCACCCAAGAAGCAACAGCTGACGCTCAGCTCCCACCTTTCCCAGGGGAGAATACAGTCCACGTCTCACTGCTCCTGCAGGGACTGCAAACACCTGACTGCGGGGTACTTGAGTGTGAGAGCTCTCTTTTCACTTGTCCTGCTGATGGTGCACTGAAAATACATCATTTATGTCAGAGCAGAAACACAGAGAACGTCCCCTGAGGGATGTCCCTTCTTTCGTTCTTCTAAGTGGGTGCATACCAGGCTATGGAGACACGCTGCTTCTTGCTCTTTTTCTGTCTGCTCCCAGCACGTACGAAGTTAACTATTTCCTGTGCAGTGGACAACCTTCAGTAAAAGACTGAGGATTAAAAGCCATCACCTGAAAATAAAAGCCTTTCTTTTCAGAGTCTCTTCTGAGAAGTGGCTGTAGTCTGGAATCCCCTCAGGCCATGGTGAGGAGTCAGTGCAGGTCGCCTCTGTAAGCAGAGCCTGCTGTAGTTACCATGCAAAGACTGTGAGAGAAACCTCCTTTTCAGGCTGCCATTTTCAGTGCAAGCTGTGAAAACCACGGTGTTTGTAAAGGCCCTGATTGTGTAGGTGTGTTAGGTGAAAAACATGAAACTGAAGGGGAGTTAGAGTGGGCTTCTGAATGCTAATTGGGCTTGGGCGTGAGATGGAGCTCCTCGGTGCTGTCAGAACTGAAGGTTTATCTTTGTGCACCCTGAGATCTTCAGGCATTGAGGGAGGTTTGATGAAAAAAAAGCAAGTGGGTACTTCTGGGACCAGGAAAATCTGAACAAAAGTTTTCTCTTTGCACTCCAAAGCCCACATTCTCACAGACTTCCAGCAGTACTCTTTTGGATCAGCCCTAAACAGTCAGCATAGAACTCAGCAGAAACTGATTTATATGTCTAAGATGAACCGAGCAGACTTAATTCATTCCCTCTGATACCTCTGAAAGCTCACAAAGCTACATGAGACCCCAGTGGGGCCCTAGTTGCATCATCTGGCAGAAGGAGAGCAGAGATTAGACCAGTGTATTACACCTTGAGCAGACAAATTCCCTAAGGGCTGTGTGTGTAGGATGGATTTGAGAAACCTGGATGAGAAACACAGAGTGCACAACAACTCCAGGCACATTACACTGATGCCTGCTGCTTGGGCAGGATAAATGCAATTAGTTATACCTGCCGTGCTAATCCTGCAAATCCCATCCCAGCCAATGCACTGAAATTGCATTCTCTACCTCTCTCCTCACTTGTCATGTAGATGCTCCCATGCCTAATTGTGGGGGCATACCCAGGACACTGCTCTGTGCACAGTTGCTGGAGGGGATCATAGCAGTAGTCATGCCCTCACATTATGCTTTTTAAACTTCTAGCAGCCACTGTTCCTGTCTCAGTGTCTCTGAGCTCCTGCAATTCCTGTCAAAGCTAGTTCAGTACCCTGATTAAATGCAAGTATGAGATTAGCCAGCATCTCCCTCAGACTTAATACTCACTTCTTTCAGCTTTAGCTGTGTAAATGGTACATTTTCGAACTATCCATCTGCATAACCTCTCTCTAAAGAAGAGGCACTCTGACCTCCAAAATGATGGTACCTTTCTATTCCTGTGTTTCAGATTGGCCATTCCTCTGTTTCAGATCATCTTGTGGTTAGTTAAGTGATTCCCGTGCTCAGCTGGCAAGATATATTTCACACACCCCAACAGGAATTGCCTGAAGCTTAGACTCCCCATAACCCCAACTTGACTGCTCTAAGGACCACAGAGATGCTGTGCAAGAACAGCAGCTGGCAGAATAAATATTTAGGCTAGTATCTCCATGTTGGTAAAGCTATTCTCATGCTAATTTTCAAAAATCTGAGACAAGCTCAAGTGCTTTCCCTGTGCCATGTGTCCCAGTTGTGAGAAACCTTGTCCAAGACCAAGCCTCTGGAGTGTTCTAGAGTTAAGCCACTAACACAGTGTAGAAACTTCAAAAGAGGGTGGAAATGGTCTTTGTGAGCTTTTCAAGGGCTACCACGGCTTAATCTGTGACAACTCAACCTACTCCTAACTCCATGATTCCATTTCCAGCAAACTGTACACCCATACACAAGCAGCCATATTCTTTTACTGACTCTAAATAGCCTCACATACTCTGGAACTATAATTTCTAGCAGGTTCAGCATGCGCGGCATTTCTCCTGTGTTTCAATGAGTCTGATGGCTCTTCCAGCAACTGATCTCAATACAGAAAACAGGAGTATTTTTTTCTCCTGTTTTGTACAGAGCAGAGTGGTTCTGACATGACTGTGTTTGAAATGAAGCAAGCTCTGGCATCTGCATTTATGTAAGAAGCTGCAGTTTGCTCTTGCCACTACATCTATACACAGCCCAAATTGCTGAACAGCAGCCAGACTGCAAACAGGATGCCTACACGGGTATTGTTTCAATTTAGAGGTTACCTCAATACCTCAATTTAGAGGTAAATTCTGGGGATGGTAAACACAGCTCAAGTATCGAATCTGCATCTGCTGCGTCTCTGGAAAGAGTGACAAGGAGAAGGTCACAGTCACACAGTCCTTTCTGTTCTGCTCTAGACTGTCCTGTCTCCACCTTCAGTAACAAACTTGTGCAACTGCTCTGAGTTATATGGGAAGTATTTCTGTCCACTGTGCACATCTCTGTGTGTCCCATCCTAGCTGGGAAAAGAGAAACAAGTAGTCAGTCTTCCCTGCTTGTCTCAACAAGCCCTTCATCAGACAGAGGAAGAATTATTCCCCTCGTCTCCCTCATTTGCTGTTAAAGCTGTCCCAGCTTAGAATGTTAACATGGACTGAATTTCATCTCAGTTTACTTCTTTGACAAATGTGGGATATTGCTACTGCTTTGGCATTAAGCACTTTTTAAAATGTAAATTTCTCAGCTGCGAGGAATCACATTAAAAGAAATACTCAAAAAGCAACTGTCTAAATCAAAGACTAATTGGCTGCCAAATTATGGGTCTATGCAACTCCCTTGTTGCTTCTTGTTTTGCTTTTTTACCAGAGGTAAGTAAAAAAGCATCAGAAAACACACACAAATTTTTTTTGTTTTCCTTTCATAATAAAACATGGGATGTCAACCCATTTCCTTTGAAAACTCTTGCTGCCTACAGTGAGAATCCTGCCCAGCTGAGTTTTTCTGTCTGGCCTCAGGTTGCTTCCATGGGGAAAATACTCATGTGTTCAATCAAATACTGAGGGGAAACTGAGGGAAGGACTATTGTTACTAGCAAATTACTGAGTCAGTGAGTAATGGAAGTAGGTTTCTCAAAGACCTGGCCATCATGCCTTCCTGCAAAGAGTCCAAAGAAGCAGCAGTGATATCATCTTCCTCTAGCTACTGTGACAAGAGCCATGAAGATTCAGAGTCTTCTTGTACCTGGGATTTTTTTTTTTCTTTGTTGTGAATGCCCTCTGGGAGTGGGACCATCTGGGACCCTGAATAAGAAAGTGAAAACTCTTGAAACCAAAGTGTGGCAGTTGTTTAACTTTATTGCTCAGCTCTTTGTGGTGGCCTCATTTTCAGACCCAGGGAACTTAATAGGAGGAAGAAATTGCTTCCTTGACAGATGTTCACAATCACAAGGGTGAAATGCTCTGAACCATGACCCACAAGGCACTAGGGTTAGTGTTAGATCTCAGGTACATTATTCTGGGTTAATATCTTTGTATCTGACCTGGTCCTGATGTGGAATTTGGAGACAATCTCCTCAGGATGTAACAGGAGTTGGATCACATTTTCCTGTCTTCTTTCTTTCTCTCTGTGACAGTTCCTCATCCAGCCTCAAGCTCTGTTCTTGTCAGCCTCTCCAAACTATCATATGCAGCAGACTACCTGGATGCAGTGATCTTATTCTCTGTATGACCTTGCAAAGATGTTATTCTTCCCCAACTCCGTGCCAGGAGTTTTATCTTAATCCTTTGTTGCAAATCTCAGTATGTGAATTTCCACTGGCAATGAAGAACAAGGATTTCAGTCAAATTACAGTGAAGCAATGGGAGTTTTCTAGTAAAGCACTTGCCTTATTTCTTCAGCTTTAATGCTTAGCTTTTCCCTTTTGTTTTCCCAGTGAATTGTGCTTAACAGGGTAACAGATCCACGGCCACTGGGGAGCTGTACACCTGATGCCTGTTCTGCAAACCGATTACTCAGGAGTTCCCATAAATTGTGGGATAAAAAATCTGATTGTCCTGCTTCAGCTACTCAGTGCTTTACTAGAGAACTGCTGGGGTGGGGAACAGCACATCCAGCATGTCCCAGTTTTGGCAGGATACAGCCATAAGGATTTTATCTCGCAAAAGGTTTGTGACGTGTGTGTACATACACTAACCAGGGTGGGAACTTACCTTCACCGATGAAATATGTTCTCCAGCAAGAAATGACTTAGAAAAAGAAGGGTACAAATTCCATTCCAAGAGCTTTTCCAAACCTACTGCCTCTCTGCCATGTCAAAAATAAACTGCAAAATGAAAAGATGAAGAATGAACCTACCATTTTGTGTGCTCACCTCTTAAAATAAAAGAGTAGTTTTAAAATGCGTAAAAATGTTCTGTTGTGATGAATTACACATTTATAACCCTATTTAGTGAAGTATTTTACCTATGCAATTTTAAAACTGTCATTTTGACAAAAAATATAGATGAGCAAGTTGGCCTTTCACTTTTAATGTTTTTGTTCTTATTTGCAATTCACCAGGTTCAGCTTTGATTAAAGAAGTGGTATAAATGGAATGCATAATGGTAAGGACTTGAAGAACGTATTACTCTGACACGGCAGGATATGACTTTTTTCCATTGTATAAGCAGATTTGGTTTCTTCACCTGAGAAACTTCTTGAGTCTGGGCCTGCTGGCTTTATTACATCTGAAAGGCATCTTGCCTTCCCCTCCAAATTTGCATAGAAAAAAATGCTTGATTTAAAGGGCAAGAGACAAAAGCTGGTGGATAGTCATATTTATAAGCCCACACTTTCTTTTTAACAGATTTTCAGCAAATGAATCATCCTGTTCAATCTGACTTTAAGCCTGAGATGAAGTGTGGCTGCTGCAAAAGATCTTAGGGCCAATGCTCACCGATGATTAAAAAGGGTTCTGCTCTGGACATGGCACCTCCTGTTAATAAGGAGGTTTCTCCAGAGCAGCTGCTGTGGATGCTTGGCGTAATGTGACCCTGAATTAGCTTGGAGGAAATGTTTCCTTCTCTCCTATTCATGTATCTTCAACTGATTTCCTCTGCTCCTTAATTCTTGCACAGTAAGTTAAAATTTTTCAAAAACATCAAGCTCACAAAGAAACCACTAGAAAAAAGTTTCTTTTAAAATAGTTACTCTAATATACTAGTGTCTGCTGCCCTGGTTAAAACTTGTGAATGCAAATTCTCTCCTCCATGACTTGTTCTAAGTATTCTGCTTTGCATTCCAGCTTCAGACTCAGAATATTTTCTTGGCTTAGTAATGGAACCGCTCAGTATTAGTACAGCCGACTGAGGATGGTAAATCCAGATGATCCTTCTGGAAAGACCTTAGTTATGTAAATCAATTAGTGACCATTAAGGCAGGTACCTCAGGAGTGAAGCAGGCAGGTAGCCTTTTAATGGCTAATAATAATATCACAAAATTATCTATGGATCTGTTATTCCCTTGGCAAACTACTGATCTTTCTCCAGATTTGCATTTTGTATTCAGTTCTGTTTGATTAAATGGATCCCCCTCTTGAGGGTCAGTGACAGCAGAGTTTGTTTTACAATCCAAGCTTAGCAGCTTGGATATGAAGAATATAAATAAATAACTAAAGAGGATGACAGATGTAAGAAACAAAGGAGATAACAGAATTTAATTACACTATTTGGAGATGGTCCTGACAGAAGGCATGAAACATCTACATATTTAAGAAGGCCAATTTTAAGAATGAGGGAAGTGGTACAATGAAGCATTAATTCTTCCCTTTTAATTTCCTTCTTTGAATGCTGCTTTGCAGCAGACCACTCATCAACAACTTTGAGACAGCAAAAGATCTGACACCTGGCTTCCAGACACCATTCCAGGGAATCTCACAAGCAGTTAATGCAAAACTGAACAGTATCCAGAAGACATATTGAGACTATAATTTTAAACAATTTACTGTGTGCTGTTAAGGACCTTTTCTTTAGAGGTAGAAGTTAGGGAATTCAGTCCATTTTAAGAAATCCAGAAGAAAGAAATGTCTTTTCCAAGAATTTTTTTTCATGCCAGTCTGAGAAAACTGAAACTATTTGTCAAATTAATGTTGAATTCATAAATTTTTTTGAAATGGATGAAATTGCTTTCTGGGGATATGTGTAGTTCATTCACAGGAAGAAAGATGAGCCCTGCTCCAGTGAATTATGTTGGCAGAGATGCACCCAATGGTTGCTAGGAATGACTTCCAGGCTGAGGAAGGTTGAAGAATCCCACACTTAACCTTAAAGACGCACTTAAAAGCTTTCCTGAATGTAAAATATACTGTAATTACTGGAAGTGCTGGGCTGAATTCTGCACTGCTCTGTGTGCTTGTGTGTGTGTCTGGGCAGGCTAAGTGCCAAAATGAAATGCTATGTGTTACATGGTTGCAGAAGTGTTTGTCACATCCCTACCTTTTTCAATGACTGTTTATGTTTATGCAGGTCTCTCTGACAGCAGAGGAGCAGACTCAGTTTTCTAAAAGATCTCATTTTTTTATAGAGCTTTGTCTCATTTTATTTGCCTGCAGAGATTCTTAAACAGAAAGTCTCCAGTGAGGTAAATGAAATCTTCTGCTAACTGTCCCTTTTCACATCAGGGCAGTGAAGGTATTTAAGTCAAATATGACTCTTCCAGGCTGAGTGTGACACATATACTGTTACCTTTTCTTCTTTCATTTACACTTATCCCACTTAACGGTGGCTTGATTAGCTGGCTAAGTGGAAATGCTGAACCGTAACTGAAATTCTCTCCTTCTCTACTAGATCTTGAAAAGCCAAAGTGATAAATGGGATTCACATCTCAGAGCTTCACTTGCATCACAAAATGTCAAACCAACCACTTTGTCTGGGATCAGTATCTCTTAAAATCTACTCACAGAATCACAGAATCACAGAATGACCCGGGTTGGAAGGGACCCCAAGGATC
>VZTY01003050.1:215756-339205 GCA_013400935.1 Turnix velox
TCATAGGGGAGGTGCTCCAGCCCCCTAATCATCTTCGTGGCCCTCCTCCCTGCCTTCTGTGCCTGCCTTCATATCCATCTGCATACATGCATGTGACAGCACATGCGTGTATATTCGACTTCGGTTGTCTTGAGTTTTAAGCACATGGAGCAGATTTTAATAGTATTGTGCATCCTCTCCTACTTGTCCACATCCAGCAACACGAAGATCTGATTATGAAAACGAAGGGAAGGCAAATTACAGGAGAATATTTGGAAACTCCAGAACTAACTATACAAGGGATATGTAGAAACAATAAGAGGATGCCAATTCACTTTAACCTAGCCAAAATGCTGTTCCTGCAGTAAAATAATCACCACACTTGCTTCCATAGGAAACTGGTAACTACAATCAAATGCATAAATATTGTAAATGGTATAGTACGGCTCTGAAGAAACCTAGAGAGATCATGGCCTAACATCCCAAGGTCCTTTTTATTGCAAAAAGCATAATTTAACCATCATAATAAGAAAGACAAGGAGTCTTAGATAGCTCTGGTCTGTCAAATTTGGATGGAAGTATTCACCTGCCCCTGAATTTGTCATTATTTTAATCCTGAATATGCAAGCAAGATGCAATTTCGCAGCACCTAAGAAAAATTAATATTTCAAGGAGCATTAGTGTGTCCTTCCATCTGTCTGTAGCTGCAAAATCTACAGTCCTGAGCATTACAGCACCATTGTATCTTACAATTACAATTTTATCACTTTGTGTGTTGTGCACCTGTGATGTTTTCAGGCATTGTACAAAGCTTATTCTGGTGAAAGGATCATGAGCATTTTCAAGCAGTTTATAATGAGGATGTCATTGCTTTTCATAGTGTTAACAAGATTACCATCATGTGTTCATGAATACTTAAGCACATTTAATAAAAAGGATGGGATGTGAAGAGGATGAGCTATTGCAGCTCTGAGATTGTTAATCAAGGTTGTAAATTATCCATATCCTTTAAATTCATGGTGGCACAGCAACATCACAGCACTGTTTCTCCAACTAGCTGCAGCCAGAAAACAAACTTTTTTTATGGGGGAAGGAAGCTTTCTGCAAGCTTTCAAGGTAAAAAGAATAATCTCAAAGTACATGTGATCATGAGCTATTTCTGCATTTGCTTGTTTTTTTCAGTTGATTACTCATTGATCAGAGCTAGGAGGAGCACTTAATTCATTGTGTTGGATCTGGGCTGTAGTGTGATACAGGTTTAATGCTTTATATTGTAGGCCATAAAATGTACAGCTTTGTTTCCAAGCAGCTCCAATTATTTACTTTGTGATTTTTGTATTTAATCTTCTTTTGCCTCCTAGTTAATTCATATTAGTTCTCTGGATTCTGCTCATTCTTAGTCCCTGACTTGCATGGAAAGTTCCCATTGCTGCGCTGCTCCAGGAATGCATGACCCTGCTTTTATGGTAATTGATGGGTAATTCTTGGGTTCATCAACAGACATAAAAAAGGCTCAGGGACTGATTTCTGGACCAGAAGTCAGGTATCATTGGTCATTTCTTTTCAGTGTTACTTAGGATCACAACTCTTAGCACAAAATTCTTTTTGGAGTTAGTTGCTGTGGTGCAGTGCCAAGGAGTGACTATCGGCTGGAATCGTGTGGACAATAAGGTGGACACTAAGATTTAGTTTTTCTTTTCTCAGCAGACAAAGCACCTGAGCAAGAGGCTTTTCCAGCTGCCTGCTTGGATTCCCTGCCATGGAAACAGGTTGTCTGAGGAAATCTTTTGGTAACTACAATGGCTACCAGTGAACTGTTCAGCTACCAAACTACCAAAATCCTTTCTTATTCCTTAACTTTTTTTTCCATAAAAATTAATTCCAAAGATCTTCTATCACCAGCAAAACCAAAATGTATTTCCATGTTATGAATTGTTATTGCTGTGATATCATGGCCTATTTGCTAGAAGCCCAGTTATTAACTGGAGTGCTGGAGATCTTGCTAGTGTTCAAATGACTACTTATATATTTTGAATATGGAGGAGGAACCTTGAGTTCTAGACTGCTGAAAAATCCAGTATTTTATGTAATATGACACATCAGAGGAAGTGGAGGCAAGGATTCCTATTTATTACATGTCTCTATCCTCAGTATTAGAGTTTCACTCTTGGATCCTTTATATGTATCATTGCATGCAAGGGAAAAGGCTAGTTGTCCTGCTCCTTCTCATTGTACTGTTGCTTGGTGGTTAGGATGCTTTTGTAGAAAGTACAAGAAAGAGGTGACTCAGAATCTCCTCTTGCTGAGCAGCAAATTAAAATCGGGCTTCTGAGTAATTGCTAAAATGACCAGATTATTGAATAAAAGGTTGCCACAGAAATGATGATGTTTGTTCAATGCTGTCAGATTGTTAGGCATGTTCTATCTAAATATGCCTAATTTGCTGTTGAGCAGGGTGTTGGAAAGCACATTGACCTTACTGTGCCCTGATGTTCTGTCTTGAATTTAAACCTATGCAAGACTCGATTAATACAAACTTATTTGTAACCATCTGAGAGATGAGGTTTTTATATGACGCACTGCTTGATGCCAGGAAATATAATTTCCAAACCACTTACCTGCTCTCTCAGTCATGTTGATGTCAATGTCAAGTGGCCACATGAGGAAGATGTGTCTCCTGAGCTTGTGAATTTGATCCCTTCACTGATGCCTCCAATGTCTCAACCAACGCTAACAGTCATAAAAATAGCGTAATCTATAAATCTCCCATTTCAGCTGGTTATCACTAATTTCTGATTCCAGATGTTGATCTAAAGAAAACAATTTTTCTCACCTGGTGGTACAACAGGAGCTGGATTCTTCTTGTTTGCCTTTCAAGAGTAGAGTGTAACAATAAAACAGGCAATATTTGCAATTAACATGATTGAGTTATACACTGTAAACCTTTGACAAATTAAAACAGACTGTGTTACAAACAGGCTTTGTACATAATTTCTCCTAAAGTTGACATGAAAATACACTTTTAATCAGAAAGCTAGAGAACAAAACTCTTTCATGTTATTATTGTATTATGTCTTTTTTATCTTTTTTTATCCTCCTTTTTATTTTTTTTTTGTATTGTGCTGAGCCTCTAGTATCATTATTGAACCGAACACATATTTTTCATTAAACACCATGTATCTTTTCTGTGTCCCTTCTCAGATCCCTTTGAAATTCCCAGAAGTAACAATCTGATTTGCTTCATATTCAAAGCTTCCTTCTTGAGAGGACAGTAAAAATATGTATGATTGCTTTAAACCTTACTTGAGGTAAATGCAATGTTCAATAGCTTCATCAAATAAAACACGAATTTTATGGTGCAAATGCCAGTCTTCATGGTTCAGTGAACTTTTTCAAATCATACACAGCCTGCCTATATCAAATTTGTAGAAAGGAATTGATTTTGTTGTTGTTGTTGGAGTAATGCCATTTCAGCTTCATTGCATGCTTTCCTGAAATAATAATGCTATATTAAAAGATAAATGATAAACAGATTACTGTTTTTAAGGATTATTCAGAATGTTAACAACAAATATGACAGACTTTTTGCTGTAAACTTAAAAGGCAAGCCTCAACCTGATTATTAAAGTTCTGTTTTCTACAATCATGTAGGATTATAGGGCAAGTATTTTTGTCTGCTAGACAGAAGCATTATACTTTCAGCTATAACTGTAGACTGTTGTAATCATTTTTTCCCCCATCTATTTCCTTAGTTTTGTGGTGGTATTGATAAGAGAGCTATGAGAGACTGCAAAATGCTTCCTGTGCATAGCTAATGTTACCAACTGTGATAACGAGAGAGTATGTGATGAAAGCAGACACATTTAGAACATTATCCATTTCCAGACTGATAGTCAGTGACAGGACAAGTGGTAGCTGTTTAATGAATTATTTTTAAACCTGGTTAGTGCAATGAATTCCCCTCAGATTTTCCTACCCATGTTTTCTGAGGCCATTTGTATGTAGCTATTTCTTTTCCCCTATTTGTTTGCTTTTATCTGCAGTTAGATGATGAAAAGACTGCCTTTAGCATACACAGGCGGCAGCACATTTAAAAGCATCCAAAATGCAAATATACATAAAATTTGGGTAAGGAAGTATGTAGTAGCAGCTCCTTAACTGATGTCAATGAACATAACTCCACAAAAGCCACTGGCACAATGTTAATGTGTCCAAGATGAGCCCATATCTGTCCTTAGGTTCTTATCAAAGCAATACATGATCAAAGCTTTCTTTGTTCCTTCTTCCAAATAATTTGCAATCTAGCATTCAATTCTAATTGGTTTATCCTAATTTGCTTTTTGTTGCTGCCTTTTTGTGGCACTGGCAATTTCAATTGACATGCATTGTGGGATTTCAGAGGCAAAAATGGATGGCAATCATAATTAGATCTCACTGAGTCCTAGGATCTAAAGAGGTATAGGTTCACCTGGTGAAAATAATAGCTGCTCTAGTTGCACTTCTCAATATACCGTGCAAACCCCTATGACTTGGTATCAGGTAATCTTTGGTTTAGAGCTGGAGCAGATGAAAGCTCTATAAGACAATAGAAAAAAAATTAAAGTGACATGATGGTGGTAATTCACTCATGCTGTGCTAAGACATAGCAAAGAAAATGCCTGTAATTTGGGAATTTTATACACAGGAGTTTTTATTACCTTTTACTTAGAGGTATAAAACTTTGGTCTAAAACTAACAGGTACAGTGAGGAAAGGATATATACTTCACAGAGAAATATGTAGTGAGCTTTTTTCTCCTTCTTATTCTTGATTTGCATTGAAGCCCCCCAAACACACAACACTGTTAGGCAGATGACTTGAAACTTGCCAGCTGTCCTGGGCTGCATCAGAAGAGCCCTGGCCAGCAGATCAAGAGAGGTCACTCTGCCTCTCTACTTTGCTCTTGTGAGACCACACACAGAGTACTGCATACAGCTCTAGAGCCCTCAGCAGAAGAAGGGCATGGATCTGTTGGAGAGGGTCCAGAGGAGGGCCACGAGGATGATCAGGAGGCTGGAGCTCCTTTCCTACAAGGGCTGGCTGAGAGATTTAGGGCTGGTCAGCCTGGAGAAGAGAAGGCTCTGTGAAGACCTCATAGCAATCTACCAGTAACTAAAGGGGTTCAATGAGAAAGACGAGGAGGGAAAGTTTGCAGAGCATGGAGCAATAGGACAAGGAGTAATGGTTTCAAAATAGAGCAGAGTAGGTTTAGATTAGATGTTAAGAAGAACTTCATGAGGGTGGTGATATACTAGAATAGGTTGCCCAGAGGGATGATGGAGGCCCCACCCCTGGAGACATTCAAGGCTGTCCCTGCTCACTGCAGGAGGGCTGGACTAGATGACCTTTGAAGGTCCCTTCCAACTCTATGATTCTATGAAATAATTATTT
Organism: Turnix velox; assembly: GCA_013400935.1. Taxonomy (NCBI): domain Eukaryota; kingdom Metazoa; phylum Chordata; class Aves; order Charadriiformes; family Turnicidae; genus Turnix; species Turnix velox. The sequence goes on from VZTY01003050.1 coordinate 221,165, forward strand.
ATAATGGTGATCAACTCTTATGTGTTTTCCTTGCCCTCTTGCAGTGCATTGAATGCTGCTGCTACCTGCAATGCAGGCTTTATGACAGCAATTCCTTTTTCTGTTTCCCCCCCAAGATCTATAGCAGTGAGCTCTTTGTCCTTGTGATTTTTCACTTTGATGATAGGAATAATCAGTAAAGCAGGGTGAGACAAGAAAGAGGAATTAAGCAACAACCACCAGAGAAATGTGGGTCACCAAACTCATGTTTCAATATCGAGGTAGGTTGTTGAACAGATTAATTCACTGAATCCTGCTGTATATATATAAGATATGAGAACCTAATGCCCTTAGTCTACTATGAAAACCTGGTTGTGGGGTACGCTTAGTGTAGCGAGAGTATGATTTGTTCATTTAAGGTGTTTATTAAGATCTTTTTATCTATTTTATCCAAGTCCTAGCAGGCAATTGTTGGTGACCTGCTTGGAAAGTAACCTAAATGACCAAGTCAGCAGTTGGCCATTTAGGTAGATAAATATTAGGGAGTTAGAGAAAGCACTTCATTAAAAACACAGTATTCAGGAAAGGTTAGAAGTAAATTATAGATTCAACCTGCCTCTAGGTTTTTTGGGAGCAAGGGCCTGTGTGCTGGAATCTCTTGGGTATGGTTGTCATCAGCTATAAAATAAAATGTATGACCAAGGGCTTATGAGGACAGTTATTCTGGCTGAACATGAAGGGTATTAAAAAAAAAAGGGGAAAGTAGAAAAAAAAAGAGAATAAAACAGGGAAAAAATCTGGTAAATACTGGTTAAAACGGCAGGAAGTTAAACTTTGACCCACAGGGAAGGTTGACAAGGTTAAGCTGGCTTTGCACATTAGAGCATTTAACGTATTGTTCTGAGCATCAACATTTTGATTTCATATTCATTTGATAAATAATGCAGCGAGAACAGGAAAAGGTACACATGAACCCTCTCAGACATTGCTTGTAACAGTGGAAAGGAATAAACTCACAATGCCTGGAATGTCAGTTGCCACACATACTAACAAGTATAAATAAAAACCCTAGCAAAATGCAAAATTATCCTCTTACAAGTTACCCTGCTGCTGTACTGGAAAGACTTAAATAAACCTGCATTCCATTTGCACATGCTGTAAAGTGAGAACTGTATCTCTGGTCTAATTATTTTGTGTGGCATTGGAACTGGGCATTTTCCAACCTGAAGCAAATGAAGTATGACCCTCCAGCTGAGGCAGCATTTGGATTCCTTATGCGTATACACACACATACAGGAATATATATATTTATACATATACATATATTGCAAATAGCAGCTGAATATCTCTAGCTCATCCAAGTCCCTGGGGGGAATCTCTCTGGAGACACGCAGTCTCATCTACAAGAAAAAACTGACAGCACCTTCCATGACCCCCAGTGACATTCCTCTTTCCCAGTGCCTTTACTGTTTCCTTCTGTGTGTTTTCTGAGTGAAAGAAGGCAGTATTGTGAGAGACCAAAGAATTAGATACACAATCAATACAGTGATGAAGCCATCTTCAAAGTATGAAAAAAACCCTCTTAGGAATAAGAAAGGAGTAAGGTTAAGGTTAGGTCCAGTTTAATCAAAAGCAGATTTGCCATGTTGCTTTCATGATATATGTTGATTTATAAATAGTTAATGGCTTTTACTCTTCTGTCTAGTAATGAGGCTGATTGTTCCTTTCGGCTTTTACTGGCAACCTGATTCAATGAACAATCACATAGAGTTTCTGTAATTTTATTATTTATTATTTTGTTCACTATTCACTTTACAATTTGGCTTTAGATAGCTATAATTTTCAAACTATTTGTTTCACTGCTGCAATTAGACATTCAATAGTCAGTCCTATGTAATGCTTTCTTCTGGTGCATGGTAATACTTGCAGAATAATTCCACCCTCTCCATAGAGACATAGCTGCTGAGAATTGTGCATTCAATTTTCTCCTGCTATTGGCTATTTGAGTTACTGCAGCTCCCGAACTTACACATTTCGACTGCTTACTTACCTGTAATAAAACTGTTAGAACTAAGGTGGCTCTGAAAGGCTCTGAAAGCTTTTCTGATTAACAGGCTCAACGCCTTGTGGAGTTCATTACTGCTGTGGCAGGAACTGTATGGGAATAAGTTACCATAGTAGCCTTAGTGCCCCACCAATACAAATGAGATAATAAAAAAAAGTTCATTAATTGGGTTCATTTATGCTTGAATGGGATCTGGGACAGCAAGATGCATTTTTTCCTGTAAGTTGATTTTATGAGGTAACCCTGCCATGGAATAAAGAGTAAGTTCTGCTGGATAACTAAAGGTTGAGCTTCTTTAAAGGCTTTTACATAGGACAGAATGATGATGAAATAAACCCCCCCCAATACTAAGATGATGTTAGCTGTCTGCCTGTTTCCATTTTCACTACAGTCTTTGTTTCAAATCTGAAAAAAAAAAAGGTTGTCAGATTTTGTTTTTGTTACATTTTTTCTCCTCAGTAATGAAATATCAACATTTTCATGGTTTGTACACTACATGAAATATAATATTTTGCTGGAATCTTTTGACCTTTTCAAAAACCTGTATTTTGATTGTCTGGCAATTCTGCTATTTCCCTGCAGGTTAGAGAGGAAAACAGTTTTGTGGAGGAGTTGAATTTACAATGGCATTGCGCTGGTCTCTGTGGCAGGTATTCAGAAACAGACTGGATAGTCTATTGGATATAGGGATGGTGGTGATTTGTAATGATTAGTCCTGCAAAATGCAGTGACCTGGACAGATTTTTTTTTTTTTCCCTGAGTGTCATTGTAATAGGATCTGCTCTGATGAAAAGAAAAGAAAAAAACCTCTTCAGAAAATGTCCAATTACCTGAGATGAAATTCAAGCCAGGCTTCCAGGAATGATACCCAATTCTGTCTTGCACCTGAAGCCATCGTATTTTTCCCAACAAAACTGATAAACACCACTTTTCTCTCCAGTGCAGAATCTCCAGGCTGACAAAAATTCCTGCATAGCGTTTTGTGAAAAATGTCAGGATATTGAGGACTGTTTTTGTATCTGAATGAAAACCCAGGTTTTCAAAATATTTGAAGAGCAAGAAAAAGAATGACCCCTTAATCTTTGTGGTGCTATGAAATAAACAGGTAAGAGACATATGAGCAAGGAAGAGAGAAGCAGAAGTAAACCTGAATCACCTTTGTTTTGAGCCAGCGTGGGGAGCTGAATGGGAGCTTGATGCTTCTGCTCATCACTGTATAGGATTCCCCTTGGAGTTTAGGAGGTGGTTTTGATCATCCAATGTGATAACCAGAAAAATAAAGGTTCCAATATTTCTGCCCAATTCTACCATCAGCTGGAGTGGTTCTTGGGGTGCTGGCTCTGGCAGGTCAGAGTAGCGGTATCTCTTTCTTTAGCTGCTCTCTTTAGCTGAAGCTCTTTAGCTGCTGCTCTGCTCCAGTCCATTGTCACAATGGACAGCTCAAAATTTTCATCTTCCTTAGCAATTTCTTGCTTCCACCTACTTCTGTCCAGCCTAATGACACGAAGTAATTAGTTTTTCCTATCAGATATTACAGGCCTCTTATGGACTTATCTGAGGTCTTTTCATCTGTTTCCCTTTTCCCTTTTCATCCTTTCTCACTCCAGTTTCTTTTATGTTGTTTTCTAATCGGAAGCATTCTCTGTTTACATGGCCACTGTCCTCTTCGAAATTTCTCTGTAAAAGTAACATATTTTCCTTTCCGGATTTGTGCATATCTTGCTCTTGTGTGTTGCGCTGTACAAAGTCTTGCTTCAAGCCTATGGACAATTTTCCTTTGTGTATGGGTCTTTGACTGAAGTCCCCTGAGCCTGGGCCTTCAGGTAGAGTGTGATGCAAACAAGAGCAGAAATTATATGATCACAGCATTCTGGAAGTATAAATAATAGGGCTATTTTTCAAATGTCTGTTAAGATACAGGAGATGGGAGAAATGCTTGTATTACCCTTATACTTCTTAGCTCCAGATGTAACACAGATTTCAGACCTTTAATGTTAGCAGTAGCAACCTAGACACAACCTATTGAGGATGAATTTCTTCTTAACTATGGTATGTGACTTAATCTACCATCACACAATTTCTGAATAATAATTTTCCAGCCTAGTTATTTTCACATTTGACATTCACTTAAACCTTTCTTATAGTCTAAAGAAAATAACCTCGATTTAGGCTGTTATATTCTAATTTAACATTTACATCTTCATTATTTGTTCATTTCAGTTGTATAACATGACCTGCTTATCCACTTTACCCCTTCTTTCCATCCATCAGATCACAGTAAAGCTATTTGTATGAGTGAAAGTTTCACTATCCTAGTTACAGAAAGACAGATTTTCAGGATAACATGCTGTCTTAACAAAAGATCTCTTTCAATGAGATATAAGGTACTAAATGTACGAAAGTGACTGATTTTAGAGACTTAGCAAGAAAAACTATTTTGGTTACATCAGATCTTTGTTAGATTTGATAACACTGCATTATTGCTCGATGAAGTGACCAAGGATAGGTTTTTCTAGAGATGTGTTTACTTGTGAACTTCAGTTTTAGACTCAACTGTCTCAGGTAAAATACAGTATTTGGATTATATCTGCTGAGGGATACAGATTTACAAGAAGGACCAATATCTGATGAAGTGGGTCCTGAGGAGGGTCACAAGGATGACCTGGAGCACCTCTCCCATGAAGACAGGCTGAGAAGATACAGATTGTTCAGCCTGGAGAAGAGAAGGCGGTGGGGAGACCTTATAGTGCCCTACCAGAAAGCCGGGGAGGGTCTTTTTGTCATGGAGTGGAGCAATAGGACAAGGGGTAATGGTTTTAAACTGAAAGACAGGAGGTTTTGATTAGATATGAGAAAGAAGTTCTTTACTGTGAGGGTGATGAGTCACTGGAAAATGCTGCCAACAGAAATTGTGGATATCCCTTTCATGGAAGTGCTCAAGGCCAGGCTTGATGAGGCTTTGAGCAACCTGGACTAGTGGGAGGTGCCCCTACCCACAGCAGGGGACTTGGAAGCAGATAATCTTTAAGGTCCCTTCTAACTCATAACATTCTAAGATTCTTAATTATAATTTCTTAAAAAAAATATTCAGGATTTGAATTTACACACTGCAAAAACACAGTTTGAATCTTGCACAGAGGCAGTGCTACTCAGACACAGTCCTTCTAAGAATAAGGGCATGTATTAAAGTAAATACCTTCTAAGATTTTATCATATGCTGTTTTTACACAAACAGTTATGAACCTTTTCTTGTATAAAAACATATCATTGACTGTTGATCATGTAATGAACATCCTGGGTTTTCTTTCGGGACTTAATTGTCATATCATATTACATGGAAATCTGAAATGAGAATTGCTTCCCTTTCTCCCCTCTGGGAAAAACAGAGAACGCAGATTTATCTTGCGAAGTTGTGCAACATCAGAATCCAATATTCACATGAAAAATATTCAATTAATCTCTGCTGTTACTTCCTATCCTCTTTCTAACATTTGTGGAAATGCTGTATAAGGAAGAAACATGATAGGTATAGTCAATAAAAGAGAAATAAAGTCTGTCATGAGAAATTGCCCAGCAAGTCTATGTTTCCAGAGCTTGGGCTGAGATGTTGCTGCATGGAGGAAAGCTAACAAGCCCCACTACTTTAGTAGCTCTTTAAAGCTCATCTTTACAAAGCCACACACTAGTTTTAACGGGAATGGAATAAACTCTGTCTTTTGTAACTTCAATGAAATCTTTTGGAATTATCAGGTAGATAATTAACCCAAACTCTACAAGACTTCAGGAAAAGATAATGTTTGGTACACAATTATGTGAATTTTAAACTTCAATTTTTGATTGGAAAGAGTATATACCCACATTTTAGCCTTCATTCTGCTACAGCATTTCTGCAAACATGCCTAGGCACAAATGATCTTTCGTTTACTGAATATTTGAGAGATTTATATTCTTTATTTTCCCAGAAATTCATTTTCAGGTCTTTATCCTCTTAAGCTCCTATTACTCTTAATAGAGAATTTCTCAGTGCTACAACTGACTGCAACTTGAAGATTATAACTAAAATATGTTTAATGGTTAGACTGAAATTTCTGCAAGATTTGAAATGCAGATGTAGCTAAATAGCTCTCTCCCCCTTTTATTGTTAATTTTAAAACCTTGTTTTCTGAAAAATACTTGGGCAGTGCAGGTCTGATCACATGTGAGGGACAGCTGAGGCTGGAGGGATGAGATAATGGAGAACAGCAACAGAAAATTCCCCTCCAGAACTTACTCTGGCTGTTCAATTTCTATTCTGTCCAGAGGAGCTATAAAACTGAAGAAAGGTGAGTAATAGATTTTGGAGTCATCCAAAATATAAATTATAGCTAGACATTTCCTATCAGGATCCCATGCAGTTAATGATAAACAGTCAATGAAATGTATGCACTTGTAACATTTTTATAATGAATCTATTGCTTATATGACAGCTCACTGTCAAACATTACGATTAGGAATTTACAGCATTTGATGCCATTTTAATAGATGGTCTAGATGTGGTAAAATCTATTATTTCTCTTCTTAGGAGCGTGACACTTTCACCTGATGAACCTAATGAATGTACCTAATGAAATCCAAACATGTGCAAACACATCCGTATACAAACATCAGGAGGATTTTCTTTCGTCCCTCTTTCTCAGCTTGTCTCTCCCTTTCTTTATCTCTCTCTCTTGCCTTCCTTTTTCCTTCCTTTTTAATGGTTACCAAACAACAAAGAGCAAACAATATTCCTAGCAACTAACGGTTCGGTGTCACAAAGGAAATGAAAAAGAAATAATTAATGCAAATGGGATTATTTAAAACCTGTAATTGGATAAAAAAGGATTACTTCTGTATTCACTGCTTGATTTATTGTTGATCTTCCTTATATTTCTTTGACAGATGTCCTCAAAAGTACTGAAATGATGAGTGCCCTACAAGCCTGTTCCTCTTTGAATCATTCTGACGTGGTTTGCCCAGGAATGAGTGATAGACCAGATTCCAGAGGCAGAGAAATGCATTCTCAAATCACTGTTACCAGGAAGGCAAGTCTCACTTTTGAAATTACATTCAAACATCGACCTTGTCACTCATCAGTGTTTGATTCTGATTGTTTATAGAGGAAATATTTGCATTAAAGCTTTCCTGCCCTTTGCATCCAGCCCTGCCCTAAGGATGCCATGAGTTCAAATGACAAGAAATGTATCAGCTTTCATCAGGTTGAGCAGAGCTTTATTTCTGCTACAAAGGTTCTGTTTTCCCTGTGCTACTTTTATGCCAGTTTAACTCTACTGATTTTATTAGCTGCCAACGTAGATGAGCTGTTCATGAAGCATTTTCCTTTGCCTGTCTGCCAGGCAGTTGCAGGCTTCTTGCCCTCAGATTTTGCAGCTACAGCTCTCAAAGGCAGGTCAGACTTCTTCTCCTGGCTTTATTGCTGTCCCATTTCTCCCTTACAAGCTTTTATCTTTTCTTTTTTTTGTTTGTTTGTTTGTTTGTTTGTTTGTGTTACCATGAGAGAGATTGAGGACTCTGGTAGCAAAGTAGTTTTGGAAAGAATAGACAACATATTCAAGTCATGTCTGGAGGAGTTGCTTATTGCAAGATAAATAGCACTGGAAATCAAAATGTATGAAAGTGGCAGCCTAGGCCTTTTGTTTATTTTCATACCTTGTAATTTGAATATTAATCCCTTCATTTAGAACACTATTGCCTGCTCACTCCTTCTTATTAATACGAGGGTATTTTTACATGCTGTCTTGTAATAGAAGTGTATGCAGCTGATAATATGTTCTGGTGTTTTTTAACTAAATTCATATCAAGTTAGAATAAAAACAACTTCCTTTTATCTCCTAATATAAGAGGCAACAATTCAGTAGTATCCTGTAATATATGCAGACTTCATGTATGTTCATTACCTAGAGTCTAGGAAATGCTGCCTAATTGCATAATCAAGCTAGCAGTTATGCAGGAACTGGTAGCTAATATAGCTAATATCTAGCCCCTTAGCTATGTACGAAGGTTGCATATAAATGTGATGGCAGTACATGTGGCTCTTCTACTTACTAAAGGCAGGATGAGAATGAATGAAAACATGAAGGAATTGCTGCACATCAATGAGCACAGATCTTAAAGGTGGAGGTGATGATGTGGCAGCTTAGAGGCAGAAGAGAGGGATGAACAGGAAAATTAGTAATGAATGCTATGGACTCTATAATCTGATTTTCAAATATTACAGGGCACTTGGAGCAGGGATGTGAGTAACTAATAAGAGTGGTGAGCAAATTAGGATGGAGAATCTACCAGGATAGGAGACAGCCTAATTTTCCAGGAGACAAAACCATTGCTGTCTATCCTGAGGTTAGTATAGACAAGATGGTTAGAGTGGTTTACAGTGTGGGTGGTGAAACACTGTAACAGGTTTCCCAGAGAGGTTGTGGATGCCCCCTCTCTGGAGGTGTTCAAGGCCAGGCTGGACAAGTCACTGGGCAGCCTGGTGTAGCAGGAAGTGTCCCTGCCTATGATCTTTAAGGTCCCTTCCACCCTGAACTATTCTATGATTCTATGGTTGTGAATAAATATAATGAAGAGGAAGCTTATGATAATGAAACCATGTGGATGTGAGAGAGCACAAAAGAAACAAAATGAAATGGATAAGACTATGAAGTTGCCCTGGAGTGGGATGGGGAAGTGAATGGAAGACAAGAGGATGTGCTCCATAACCCCACTTTACAGGAATAGAATGGACCTCAGTACAGTCCTGTGTAAATCTATATAAAGTCACAGATAAAACTACAAGCTGAATTCTGTAATTTTGTCTTTTGCTGTATTATGTTGAAGCAAATTATTTTAAAGTCTTCTTTCTGGTGAATATCTGAACAGTTCATAACAAATCATCCCTTCCAGGAGATCATTCATTATTAGACATATTGATGGCATGTTTGAATCTCTAAAGTGGTAATTCCTGCTATTAGATGAGTTGTCTTGATGACCTTCACTACACTAGTATTTTACTCATTCTTTCATATTCTTATACTTCATACATACTAGAGAATAATTCATATCCTTGGTAACCTTTGCAAATGATTTCCCTAGAGGTTTTTCTTCATCAATACCAGAGAAAACTAACCCATTGTCATCATCCTCTAAAAAGTAATTAGCCATGAATAATTGCTCCTTCCTGACATATTTCTAACTTTGCACTGAATTGATTTTTTTTTTTAAAATAGATCTATTAATTGTGGAAGCATTAGGCTGCCTTCACGCTTTTATTCTTCTATCTCTTATTCTATGCTTTTGTTACAATTGCTCCGGATTACATTTTGCTTGTCTTGTTTAATGTTGCTCCCACAGTTCCCTAGCCTTACAATGATTTGAATTCCAGACTCGTAGAATAGATTCTTCTATGCAGTGTTATTAGATTTGATTTTGGAATACTTTTACTCAGTGTGTTATTTTTGTGAAAGTCTTATGCCACTTCCACAGGTCATGTTTTTGTCATATTTGACCAGCAGAATTCCCAGCTTGTCTCTGCCAAGCATAAAATATTTATCAGAGCTCCGGTCCCCTATCTTTTCGTAACTGAGTCTTAAGTAATGTACCTGGCACAGTTGGTGCTTCATGGGGTCTTCTGGTGTGCACTAAACTGCTACCCAGGCCTTAGGGACATGGGCTACCTGTCATACACTTATCTCTCATCCTAAAAACCTTAAAAGGATGTCTCAAAAATAAAAGAGACAAAGCGAAACATACATGCCTATGCATTCACAGGAAATTCCCCTGAAGGGAGAGTATCTTGTAATCACTCCACTTTTCATTTCTCCACTTTTCATGCTGGTCTTTTTCTGAAGACAGTCTATGCTGGAAATGTTTCTTCAATGGCCTATGTGTGAAAAATGTTTTTTCCTTCAACATAAGGGAACCCTTAAATCATACAGCTACAAAGGGAGAAAAACTCTGTTGTTCTAAACTGCTGAAGCTCCATTGACTTTAATAGAGCCATGCTTTTATTAATAACAAGTGATGATGCAGGCAATATAGTGCTTTGTGTTCCACATTTCTATTATTCCTGTGCTTCTGCATATGGGCATCACCATATTTTTCCCCAATGGCTGGTTTGAAACTTTTCTGGTATTGCCTGAGATCTACTGTACTCTCAACTCTCTTTCACATATGCTCAAAGGGCTCAAAGAGTGCTTCAGAAATTTTTCCACCTATTTTAATAATTAAAATAGCTTTTTATTTTATTTTCTAAAGAAATATCTTGAACACGTCTACACATTTATTGTTTGATATTCTGCATTTGTGGGCCTCTTTCTCTGCCATATATCTTGTGCAAGTCTTTTATTATTTTTCTCATCAGTTCTGTTATTTTACTTTTCTGGTTTATTCATTCTACACAATTATCTGACTAAATGACTATATTTTTGTTGATTTGCTTTCTCATCTATTACATAATAGGTTTCTTTAACCTTCTCTAATTATTTGCTCCATCTGACAGTTTAATTTGGTATGCTTTCTTTTTTTTTCATGTATCTCTAGAGGATCTTAATCATAATGGAGTTGGAAAATGTGGTGGATGTTAATGCTCGTTTTTTGGTTTTTCTGAGTAGCTTCTTGGCTTTTTTTAAGCCTCCTATGTGCCAGGTCTGCCTTGATTTCCATTAAAGTTCAGCCTTCAGGACAAAACTTTTGTTTACTTAGTGTCCCTTTCCAGAACTGAAAACCTTGACACTGCTTTATCACATGAATTCATTCTTTACTCTGTTGGATACAAACATTCAGTAGTCACTATTTTCAGGTTTGGGGGTTTTTTGGTTTTTTTTCTGCCTGTAAACATTACTGTGGACTGAGGAGATCTTAGCTACTGACTTTGGTAGTTGCTTCATGAATCTTAAAGTTAACTTCAAAAGGATTGAGATATTTGTCTCTGTACATATGTCAGCAGAAATTCCCCCAGCAATTTAGCAACCTTGCAAGTTAGCCCAGGAATATTTTTCTACTTTTTGCTTGTTTTGAGTATACTTTCCTTTTCTGCCTTTGAACCCCAACTCAGATCTTCACAGCAGAATGATATGATAGCTTTTTGGGATTATGAATATTTCCTGGACCATAACAACATATAGATTATCCCTGTTTTTCTATCTCAGCCTCAGAATGCAGTATTTATGTTGAAACGACAAGTGGTTAGAAATGAGGTTAAATAATTGCTGGAGAGGTAACCACTGTTGAGGAACCTGTGTTCTGATAAAGCAAAATTCTAGCCATAGTTACAGATTCTGGTTATTTATTTTCCATCCTGACAGGACTTTTTCAAATTCACTCGTGAAAATTTATAATGTGTATTACATACCTATGCTAGAGTTAAGATCAGCTCAAAAAGCAGAAGATTCAGCTTATATAAACTGCATGTATATGTACAGCTGGAAATGGAATTTCTCTCAAATGATTTTAAAATCTAAATGTGCTTTTAATTTTTTTTTTACTTATTCTTATAAAAATATACTGGACTGTATTAATAATGGAGTGAAATACTACAGCAGCACCTTCACTGATTTAGATCCCTTGGCATAACTCAATCTTCAAGATGTCAACAAACAGAATGTAAATTTTCTCCTGAATGCATGATCCTTCCAAGCCACCACAGACTCTGAGAGACTCCATTTTATTACTTTTGATCTCTGCAGGTCTCAGTATTATGAAATCCTTCTGTAAACTCAGCTGCATGCACATTTTATCTGTACAGAAAACACTTAGACTGACTTTACTATTTTTCTTCCTTCAGAATTCCTTGTTCCTGTCCATGAGAAGCTAAATTTCTCAGGGGAAGAGCGACTGAAGCCTCAGTAGAATAGGAAATTGTGAGGAAAATCCTCTATTGACTAATGGTTATCAAAAAGATTCACAGACATCTCACTGTGAGTGTTATTTAACCTCAGATGCTTATGTGCTGACTTATATATTACCTGATATTTTTAATTTGTAACACAAGTGTATTTAATTATTTTTCTACAAATGTAAAATATATGTGCATATAAATTGTAGATTACAAATGAGGATATTCTGGTAAGTAATTCCATATAGTTGAGCTACTTTTTTTTTCTACTGCATTATAAGTTTAATTTTGAAGTGGAGAAATCCTTTTGTAAACTTCTTCTAGAATTGGTTACATTATTCCTTATTTTCTTCTTCTTGAAGCCTCCATGTATGAAAGGTTATTTATTGTGGCACTAGCACTTGCTAAAGCTTAATAGGAAAAATTTTGTAAGAGTCACCATGGTATCTGTCTCAGTTGCAAGTAATAATTTTGTTTCCAAAATCTGTCTGCTCCTTCTTGTTTTTTTCAGAAAAGATGCCCTGCTGATAAGAAAATTGCCTGTGCTTCACTCAAACGGACAGAATAAAAGCACCCAGAAGCAAAGTTTTTATAGATGAGCCTGGTGAAATGCCTTATCCAGGTGATTTTTCACTTTATCCAGGTAAATTTAGCTACGTCAGCAGTTAATTTGGTCCCAGAGAGTTCTGGAAGACATTTCAGAAGTTAACAATGTGAATCGCACTGTACCTAGAAATAGTGCTGACTCTTCTGTGGCACTTCTGGGTCACAATGTTGTCAGCTCTTGCTTTTAATGGAGTCTCATGATATTTGTTGTGTTTTTTCTTGCAGCCCCAGATTCTGGGGGCATATCTAATATTTCATCTTAAAAAAGCACAGGTTTATAGTTCTCATGGTACCTCAGAAACCCTTGATAGCTTGACCTGTGTGCACCCTGTGGTCTCTGAAACTCAGAGTTAAATAAAATGAAACAAGCCTTTGTAAGACTTAAAATTTCAAGTGGTTTGTGGCAAGTATTTATTTCTTGGAAACTGCAGTAGAGAGAATTTGTGACTTACGAATGCAAGTGGTTAGCAATGCAGAGCCATTAGTAAAGAACAATATCTCCTCGTATGCAGTAAAGCATACCTTTGTGCTCAAAACTCAACAAAGCCCCAGTTGCATATTCTGACCATTTCTGATGCTTTTTTTCCTACAGCAAGGGTAACTTTGGCCATCTGGGCACAGGCAAATGACAGACTGAGGCTCAAAACACAGATATCCTCCAGGTTGTCTCGGTAACTATGGGCAACCCATGTGTGACTTCATCTCTGCCACAAACAAAACGGTATTATTTTGCCCTTTGCAAGGCTGTTTTGAGCATTGACTCATTAACGCTTGAAGCGTGTTCAGTCAGTGTGAATGGGGAGGGCAGAGAGGGGGGGCATAAAGGGGAGGGAGGCAGAAGCAGATTGAAATTTATGCTGAGGTAGAATATTGTTACTTAACTTTGATAAAATTGTGAATAAATTTATCCTTTTCTTTTTTGATACTTCAAACTACACAGGAATATCTTTATATGGGAATTTTATGTGCTTGTATACCCACATACATTTATAAAGAATTTCTTCACAGTTAGGTGAATATCTCACCCTTTTTCCTCAAAGGCATGCCCTGCAGAGTGTACTGAGGGTTGATGAAAACTCTGTTTGTACCCTGAGGTGATTAAAATCCAGGTGACTGGTGGAGTGTGCTGCAGCAGGCTGGTGACCAGGATCTGCTGGAGGCTCCTTTGGAGGTGTGCATCCCACCTCCAGCTCTGATACAGCTCCCACAATGCTGTGAAGGTGCATGAAGGGCAGCAGTATCACAGCTGGGGTAAGGACTTAAGGTTAACCTGGTCCGACACCCCAGCAGTAGGAGTAGTTAAGTTAGCAGAGGATAGAAAGTAACATAAAATAAAGAGGATTTAAAAACACCAATGGGCAATTTGCATGTTTGTCTCACCTGCATTACTGCTGAATGCTGTCGGAGCTACTAAGTAGGCTTCCTGTTTGCTGTCAGCACTAATGGGTGTGGTTAGGGCTATAACCTCTGGCTGGCTGTCTCCCTTACCTGCCTGTGAAATGCCCACCCTGCCTCTGCAGAGAGAGTCATATTTTATTGTAGAAATCTTTAGTCATCCTCTCTTCCTCATTTGTAAGTCTTCCATGTGCTGGTTGAGAGGTGTCTTGCCTGAGGTTGTTTTTTGGCTTTTCTGTTGGTTTCCCAGTTTCCATACTGATTTTACACAATAGCTTTTTTCCATTAAGCCGTAGAGTAACTGGGTCGTAACTTGGTATGTGGGAATTAACCCAGAGCTGTCTCTCTTCTGCCACAGCCTGTTTCAGTATCACAACTTGTCTTTGGGTTTTTAGTGAATACTCACTTCATTTTTTATGACATCTGCTTTAACAATCAAGCCATTATTTCACTGCAAGTAAAATAACAACCCACAAAGTAAAGTCAAGGGTGCTAAAAGCTTTGAAACAGAATTTTTGCACCTTTATAAATTGCATTATTCCTTTCCTTATACCATGAAATATTGGGACAAGGCTTTTACAGCAGCAGTTCTTGCTTGGTAATTTTGTGAGGCTATGATACTACAGGAATCAGAAGCAGGTATGACGGGGGAAATCCTAGTCCTGTTAGAGTGTTTCTGTGGACTTAAGTTAATCCAGGGCTTTGCCCAAAGTTTTCTCATAGCAGAAAGCCTCCTATAGGCAGAGAGGAGAGGATTCTGATGTAGTCTCTTTTTGACCAGAGCTGGAAGTCAGCTCATCTAACTTAAGCTGCCCGGAAGTCCGGTATCTAGTATAAACCAGTTTTTCAGTCTACCCTTATAATTAATGGGAAGAGATAAGCTCCAGAGGGCAATTCATGCAGCTTGTCTGAGACACCTGCTTTAACACTGGATCAGTTCAGTCAGGTGGATGCCAGCCAACTAACTCAGACCAGACATTTCCAGTTAGAGAGGTGAATAGGATACTTGTTACCTGTGTTGTGTCATCCCTGTGGAGTGTGAATACAAACTCCTAGAAGATCCCTGCTCTCTTCCTGTTTGTGATTAAAACAGGAGTCAATAATTGGAGCATATTTTGCCCTTCACTCATTGCAAAATGCTGTTCTTAACTGTGCTGCAGTGATGGCAGGCTTGGTGGGGAGTAGGACACAAATTAATGTAGATTGTAGACATAAGACACAGATGCAACTGCTTGTCACTGGTAGTGCCTCTTGCAGTGGTTACCAAGCTCACAGCAAAGATGAGTCTGTAAGTCAATTTGCTCTTCCTTTTCTGTGAGCCGTGAAGTCCTCATGCATTACTGCTTTGTGTGATAGTGTCATTTGTGGGCATTCATTGCTCCATGTCTTTCTATTTATAGCAGAAGAACTAATGGAGGAGGGAATTTGCAATAGATGACTAAACCCTTGTAAACAGCGAGGGTGCAGAGGCGCAGGCTGCAAATGGCAGAGGGAGAAAGAGAGAGAGAGAGAGAGAAGAAACAGTTCTCAAGTTTGACAAGCTAAAGCGAAGTTAAAAAAACAGACAAAGAACCAAGACTCTAAGTAGTGTTTGTCTAACTATTTTCAAAGACAGCATTTTGAGCTTTATGTTGCTTTAGTCAGTGATGTGTTTTAGCAGAGAAACAACAGGAATCACGTTGAGCTCATCTCAAACACACATAAAATATTTTAGCATCTTTTCTTTTATCTCTCCTTTCAGATATAGCTCAGGAGAAGTATGTTCCAAGTGACAGCATCTTTGACAACCTGTACTTTTTTCTTCTTGTTTTGTTCTTCTTCCTGTGAAGAGCCATGTTATGAGGATTGTGGAAGAGCACTGATACTGCCCCTACCTATGTCAAAAGTGAAAAAAAAAAAGAAGTAACTGTATACTTCCCAGTAGGTCAGACTGAGCCTTTAACTGCTACATCAAGTGAAGGGCTCTGCAAATCCGAATCAGCAGGACGCATCCTTGCCAGTACATATCAAGCACAAGCAGGAGAGCACTGAACAGCTTTCTTCACTACCATGTTAACACAATTCTTCACAATAAGATAATAAGTCTACATAGCACCATGGAAATGCTATAGGCTGGGGTTTTCTGAATACTATTTCTCCCTTTGTGCCAGGTGTGATGCATGGAGCGGAGAACTCTGAAAGTGTACACAATGTTTCTGAACCTTAGAGCTATTGATTTCTGGAACTGGAACATCACATTTTCATTTTAAGAATTTCAAACTTTGGATATTGCCATTAATTGCACCTGTATTGACCTAGGTCCAAAACCAGCAAGTGCTCATTAATGTATTTAACTTTGCTCATGTGACCAATGATAAGCCCGAACACAACTATTTTTTGAGAGACTTTTTCACAGCCCTTATCTCTGGTAGTAGAGGCTCTCTCAAGAATAATGACTTTTCTTTGCAGAATCCCAGAGAGATAAAGCAATGTTATTATTTCATTGTACAGAGGCGAGAAGTGATGACACAGAAATTAAATGCTTTTCTTAAAGTCCTATTTTCAGTTAAGAAAGAGGTTATAACTCCAAAAAATTTCATCGTATTACTTTAAGTTAATTGATCTCTCTGTCCCAAAGACTTTTTCTGTGTGTCCACACACAAAATAAGTGGTGCTCTTAAGCGCCAGTAATCATTTATAATGACAGAGCTAGAAAACGAATAAAAACACTTTTGTGTCTGTATGTGCATGTATGAGTGCATGTTTTGGAGTTCAGAGCTACTAAACTAAAGTTTAGACCCTGCTCTGCCCCAGCAGGGCAGAAGTTTCTAAGCACACTGGGTACTCTAGAAATCAGGATTGGTGGTAGAGAAGCAGGGAAGAAGCACTCTTATATTTTGAAAACAAGGTCATTGTTCATTAATATTGCTATGTAGAGCTTAGCTACCACTGAGTTCTTCACAAGTTCTACTTATCAAACTGCTTGATACTCCAAATCATTGCCTGCTTGTAAAGCAGCACAACCAGTCATGCACTTACAGAGGTGGGAGAGCTGGTTGAGACTGTGAGGACCTGCCCTCCACCTGATGCTGTTTTAGTTGTTGGAGCAACATGATCCTTTTTGAGAGCTGTATCCCACTGAATGCAAAAGCTCAGGAATGAGCTGTCTGGAGCAGCTGGAACACAATTCAATTGATTTTGATGACTGACAACTGGAAAACAGGATGAGGGGCACACCATCCGCCAGGCATCTGCTGTTTAAAACCACCCCCTGTTATCAAACTTGAAGTTCTCTCCAGATAATGAGGCAAGTCTGTGGAAATATATCTTCCTACCTAAAAGAAAGGTCAATCCCACAACTATTTCAAAACTCTGCTATCCTTATAGACTGGAAATAGATAGTGAGACATGGAGAAATAAGTGGAAATTAGAGGCATCCAAACATCATTCAAAGTGCAGAAGACACAATGTTCTCTCAGATATGGGAAGTAGAGAAATTAAAAGATCCACAAAGGTACTGGAACTGCAGAAGGTGGAGGTGGTGAATGTGGACAAGAGGAGAAAATGGGGAATCTGAGTGAAAAAAAATGGATAAAGAAGCATAAAGCAGTCATTACTCACTAGAGGGAAAGAATTACAGATCTTTGATATACAGGAAGGAGGATGGGTGAAATAGCACACAGAAGCTTTCTAGAGAAGTGAAGGAATCAAAGCCTGCTAGTGCTTACAATAAATCTAGGCTGCAAGAAGCAGCAAAGTGCCCACCAGTTTAAGAAGTACCATATCCTGGGATGTACCTGTTCAGTTTCTAATCTGGGCAAATTCCCATGCTGCCTACAGGAGAATGGGACAATGGCCTTCTCAGTTGAGTCTCCTCTTCTAGATGACTGTGAACACTGCATAGATCTGTATTTCTATGCCTTCATTTCGAGGAGTTTTTAAGGTAGCTCTGCAAGACAAATTTGATGCTAAGTGTTGGGAGTAGCTCTTCCAGAGAGGAAACTATAGTATTTATTTTTCAGTGCCCAGGATGGATCACAGTGTAGTACCACAGTTAAGTGGAGAAGTGAGAAAGTTAGTTAAGACTAAATACACAGTCAAGATCTGAAGGCAGTAAAATTTTATTCTGTGAGAAAGCTATAGGATCAAATGCTGCTGCCATCCTTGCACGATTTTTGTTTATTCACTAACAAACCCCCTCTTGAATGAATTGTACAAATTTTCTCTCCCTAAGAACCATTAAAGATTTCCAAGCTATAGGGATTTAATTTCATTAGCATCTTACAAATGCAAACCAGATGAGAGTCTGAGATAGGTCACTAATCTGCAAAAGTTGTTCAGATAAATTTTTCCTCTTGAGCTGAAACCTCACATATGGAAATCATGTGAAGGAGAGAAAGCAGATAAAGGCAGCATGGACAGCTCTGGAAGGCCAAGAGGGTTGTTTGTTTTTCAGCATTTTGGATTTAATTTAAAACACATCTCCCAGTTGTAAGAGAAAAAAAGAAAGAAATGGGCCATTAAACTGTAATGGAGATGCATCTTCAGATTTCTTTGAAGTATAAGACAAAATATGTGTAAAAGCAGTAGTTAGAGAGTTTTCATGCTTTGTATCAGAGATCAACAAAGAGCTTTGAAGAAACAGACCTCCCAGACTCCCTGCAATATATGTATGAGCTGTCGTTCAGAAGATGAAAATGAGTCCTGCAAAGACTCAGGATCGAGGTAAAATTGATAGGGAGCCCATGACATATTTCAGTATGCTCCCCATTCCTAGACATACGCTTCAGCTGCATGGTGGTCTTTCTGCTTGCCTGCTGTAAAATAAAGGTTTAAAACAGAAGAAAAGTTTCTATATTAAAGTACATTTAAAAATTACATTTAACCGTATACTAATGAGAGGATCTTACCGTGTATGCTTTCATCTAGCTCTTAGACATAGACAAGAATGGGATGGTATTTATAGGTTTGTTCTTGACAGGCAGCTTTGGGCAGCAGGAAAGTTTGTTATAGTTGCTGTAATCTTCAAAACACCCACTATTCTCATATTCTCTCTCCCCAAAATTCTAATTTCTTACTGTCTTTCCTGTTGCTGCTGCACATTTCATGTATCCTATGATTTGACTGGCTTTTAATAAATCTGGATGGTGTGTGGATTAGAGAGCACTCTGGGCCAAGAGAGTTTCATGTGCTTACAGCTGGCTTGATTTTTGGCCTGAAAAACACTTTGACCACTTTTCAACAGAAGAAATAATCAGAAGGACATGCAGCTGCTGCATAAAAGCCAGGGGAAATTAAAATTTTTCCCATAAGGAAACAAATGAACAAAATACATATGCAGCTTGATTAGAATTTGCATTGTAACATCATTAATTACTAAAAAGCCACAGGTGGGAATGACATGAGACATGAAAATATGATTATGAAGGGGAAAATGATGATTCTGTGTCAACAGCACAGTCCTTGCAAAGGGACATCAAATGAGTGAATGGCTAAGGGTGCCAGAGCAATATCTTAGCAGATGAACTATTTCATGCAAAGCAACAGAATGTTTGCTCTGCTTAATGCTTTTCATTTTTTCACAAATATAGCACATTTTCTTTTTTTTTTTTTTCCCAGAAAAAAAGTGTGTAAACACTTAGCAAGATACTGACCTTCTGTAGACAATAACTAATCCTGACAGCTCAGTTAGGGAAATGAAGGGAAGAGAGACTGAGGGTAAGACAATGTGTTCATCCCAGAACTGAGATTAGAAAACCCTGCATTTGATTGACAGCACAGGGATGCTCTGGGCTCTCTGGGATTGTGATTTGTCTTGTGCTACCCTACTCTCCTTCTGGTAATCCTGTATAGAAGCTCCTGCCTGGAAGCTTTACTGTAGGACTCCATCACTAGTGTATCCCAGGCTTTAAAAAGTTGTTGCATAATTTACAGAAGCATCTGATGGTTTTACATTTTTTTAAATTGAACTAGTAAATTGAAGTAATAAGGAAGAACAACAGGAATAGATCCAACTCATTATGCTTACAATTATTTAACTACACAAAATTTTAAATCAATTCTACTGGACAATTCTACATAGGTAGAGGCAGTTTAGCCAAGCACTGTAAATACTGGAGGAGCTTCAACCAGCAACTAATCTGTTCTTTTGTGCTAATCTTTTCTTGCCTCAGATTGCAATAGAAATGGAGCAATACTTTGGAAGGCTTCTGAACACAAAGATCTGTTCCCTTTCAAAGAATTCAATAGTAGAATTGATAAATGAATTAAATCTTCCCTCAGATACTGAGAAACAGGTATTGATGCCTGCATTGCTAGCAAAATGAGTAATATTCAGAAAAAGAAGCCTTGTCCACCTTAAGGGTATGTTGAAAGTCTCCACAAAGCACAGCTTTGACAGAGAAAATAATTTTGGATTGATGACAAAATGCACAACAAATATTCTGAAGATTGGGTCATGGCTGTCAGGCCAGAGTGCTGTGATTATCCAGTTTTCTCTTACTCCCACCCCTCACCTACTCCTGACATAAAAAAGTGCAAAACTACTTTGGTGGATAGGGCAATTTGAGTAGCTGACTGCAGCAAACACACCACTGTGCTTGTTTTCTGTTCCTGTTGGATGGCTTATATTAACCTTGTGAAGGAAAGCAGCTTAGTCTGGAACAGCTGTAGATATATCCCTGCAATTGATTTGGAATGCAAATTCTTATGCGTGATGAATGGGAAGTGGGAAGAGAAAGCAAAACGAGACTTGTTAGCAGCAGAATATGACTGTGCAGGAATGCAAGTCTTTACATGTAAACAGCAGCATGGATGAGAAAGCAGTCTCTGAAGGCTGAATAAACAGCCAGGATGAGCCTCAGCCTATCTGCAGTGCACTGAAGCCTTTTCCCTCTTCTCGGAGCAGAGAGCAAATTGTTTTTCACCTTCTTTCATATGCTCTGTGAGAGCATTGCCCCACTGTGCTCAGAACAAACCCGTAAAAACTAAAACAAACAAAATGAAAAAAAACCCCAACAACTTTTGTTATTGTATGATTGTCTTCTACCTCAAGTAAAGCAATAAAAATATTGATTGGAGGAGGAAAGCCTAAAACCAGAAATGATTTGTCTCAGTAGTAGTCCCTAGAACAATGAACTCCTCAGCTGCTGTAAATCGTCCTGCTTCTATGGACTTAGATCTTAGTGCAATTGTCACATGTGTCTGAAGCGTAGCAAGAGCTATGAAGCATTAGATATCAGATAGTAAAAATAAATAGAAACTAACAAGGTTTGTCTTCCTACTCAAGCCCTTCAGTCGTTCTTTGTCTTGCTGCTCCTAACCTAAATAAAACCAGAGGACTTCACTTTATTGCCACTACCACAACTCAGCAATTGCTTATAGTCTTGGAATGATCTTGTCCATGAAGCTCCCTTCCATCACCACTTGAATTTGGATCAATCAATCCTGTACTGCATGAACCTCACTGTATTATTATCTGCAGCTGTTGGTTGTTTTCCCTGTCTGGTATGAGACTGTGCCTTAGAAAGCAGTAGCATTCCCACATCTCTTACAAACAAGACCAGAGGGTATTCTGGAAGATCTATCAGTGACAAGTGCACTGGGTGCAAATTGTCATCCCTTCTGAAGAGATTCAATGAAAGAGCCATGGCATTGTTGCCATACTCATGCTTCAGGAACTTAGGCCAGCAGAGGTGGGCGGGAAGGGCGGAGTGCAATCCCTAGAGAGAACCACATGGTACTGCAGAAGTGCAGCTACTCATTTCAGTTCTTCTTTCTCAGGTAACTTATCCTTCCTGGTCTTTCCATCTCATAACATTTTTCACTTGCATTGTTTTCCCTCCTGCTTCCTTATATATCCTCCAGTTATATTTTGTGCTTTTTCTGTGTTGTGAGTCCTGTTTTTTCCACTGTTACTGCTTTAACATTCTAAATCCAAACTCAGAAATCATTGTGCCAGCTATATCTTTCCATTAGAATTTGCCCTCTCTCTCCTCATCTGTTTCAGCAATTGACCTCTTTATTTGTTAGTTTAACATTTTCATTCCTCGCTCTAGTTATTGTCATTATTCTACTTATACAGACTCACTAATGTTGAACTCCATAACCATTATATGGAGATAAAAGCTGCAAGCAATTTGGAACAGTAAGTCCCTCTGAAAAGAGAAAATGCTTTGGAACAATTTTCTCCTCCTCTCTGAAGAACTGTTTTTCAAAGCTGATCAACCAATACACTGAAATAAACTACTCCATCTAGGGAGTCAACGCATGGCCCCCTGTCCAGTAAACAGGAACGGAACAGTAATCCATAAATGCCTGAAGGAGAAGGAGGTTTTCTGCATCTTCCACTCTCAGAACAGAGACAGGGGCCAAAATATTTACTGTTGATGGCCATTAAAATGTCCCTTGAAGGTTGCACTACAGAAGTTGTTTTAACATAGGCCAAATCCCCAAATGTGTTTCCTGTTCATGCTGCTTATATAATTTTAATAAGAGAAGTGAACTTTTTCTCCTCAAACTTTGCAGTGTGGTTTTAAACTAAACACATTGTATTTTTTCACTTCAGAGGCAGCAGCCTGGCTCATAAATCTAGGTCCAAATGAACTAGACAGGCCATTTCAGTCATCCACAGCCACAAAGCAGAATCAGCCCTGAGTGAATACTTCTCTGTTTCATGTATGCCTTCAAGTGATAGTGAGACTCCCTGCTGCTCCCCATCCAGTCCTTAACATTAGGAAGGTTTTCCTAATGTCTGGTCTAAATCTTCCTTGAAACTGCTTAAACTTACAACTTGCTGTCCATGAACATTGAGACAAGTTAACCCTTTCCTTCTTGCAGCAAACTTTTGCATGTTTGAAAATGATGGCACCTCAGTCCTTATGACTACATATAATCAATTATTTCTGTCTTTATTACTGGATTCTGTTTTTTTGATCTCATGTCTTTTTTGTTTTCTCCTGGAACTGGAGTCTTTTGTGCTAGTCAACTTTTGTCCTGAACTATGAACATCCAGTGACTGACATGACATGATGTTAGAGCATTCTTTACCAGGTACTAAGCAGAATATGAAGTTTATCTCATAGATTTTACCAATAACTATGCAATAAGTATGCTTTTCATAGGTTCTAGTGCAATGCTTTTTTCTTTATTTTTTTTTTTTTTTTGTGTAAAACAAAATTGGCTGGACAGGATTATTCCTTTACAGCAGAACTAACAAAAATGTGGATCATTAACTCAAATAAAGAAGCTGCAAAACATTAGAAAACATACATTTTAATGCTTATCCTTGTTCTCCTTCCCTGCCCCCTGTACTGATGCAAAGTCCCTGACTAGTTAAAGATTTTAAGAGTTAATATGCTGTTTAATACAACTGAGTTTTTCAAAAATAGTTTCTCTTTTGAGAAGCAAGTAGCAGAGCTGATCCCTCTGAAATATGCTTTCCATGTGCTCAAGATTATTGCTTTCCTTCCTCTGCCTCTTACAGAGGACTGGGCTGACGCTTCTCCAGCAAACCTAAAATCCTTTTGTGGAGATGTGGCTACTTCTGGAAGACAGTAAAGCCTCACATAATACTCAAGCTTCATTAAAAATGTGCCTTATCTCCAAAGCTTTTGAGCTAATACAGTGTAAAGAAGGACAGTGCAGGGTGATATTGATCGGTGGTATTTTTCTTTGCATACGCCTCTCTTGTCCTCGAGCCACTTACTGAGTTATCTTGACCCTCATCTCTCTGGCGCTCTGTGCATTGAACTCTTGCTGAAGTTAATGGGAGCACTGCATGCAAACTTCCCAGTTCAAGCCCTCTCTCACAAGCAATCTCTCCTGCTCTTGCAGATTCTGTGATACCATGAAAGCTTTACCGTGCAGTCACTTTCCTCTTGTAAACATGATCAAAGGCAACTTGTCATATTTTTTTTTATTTTTTAGATTTTATTTTGTTTTGGTCTGCTGTCTGGTTGCTGTCATCTCTCTCTATTCTGGCTCATCGTGTGTTGTACCTTGAACGTTGTATCTCACAGCACTTCACAGTTTGGTTCCACATTTTCTGTGTGTGGTACATGACACATTTGAGTGCTTTTTTCCTATCAGTATGGCATTTTGTATGATATATGCTACTCTGCTAAGCTAATTGCAATAAGTCATGCTGCTAGATCCTGTACAAATGCCCCCTTTTCAAGGTTTCTCTTATGCTTGCATATCCTTCACTTTCCAAGCATGTAAGTTCTGTTTTCCTAATTGATCTCTTTGTATGACAATTTGATAATCTAAACTCCGTTGCCATTTTCCTAGGACATGAAAACGCAGGCTTTTCTGGATGATACTTCAGAACAGTTTTTGAATATCTATCACATAGGTGATGCAAAGTGTCTAGGTTGCAACTGCCCTGAATGTCTCAGTATTACAACTGGAATTACTCAAGCAATTTTTTTTTTCCTTAGCCCTTATTCATAGCTATTCTGAGTAGAGGAACCTCCCTCAAATCCCATATTACACTAAGCCAGGTCACTCCTTCAGCTCTCTGCAAATCCAGGAAAGTAATCACAATCTTTCAGCCAAAAAGAAACCCTCAGAGCCACTTTCCTGACATTTTTCACACCTGGATTTAGCCTCCAGCCTTTCAGAAAGAAGTCAAAAAATTAGATGAAACACTGGCTTCTGAAAAATATATTACACTGGAGTAGTATGAGCCTATCTCATCAGAGGTGGATGTAAGGAGTTACTCTGAATACTTACAGAACATTGAATGAGGAAAAAGATGCATCTGTATATATAGCTGGGTGAGAGTGGTAGAGAAGGGCTCAATCCTGTTGACCCACACCAAATAACAAAATGTAACTTTATAGAAATGAGTTTTAAATAAGATTAGAATCATAGAATCATAGAATAGTTTGGGTTGGAAGGGACCTTAAAGATCACCGAGTTCCAACCCCCCTGCCATATGCAGGGAAACTTCCCACTAGATCAGGCTGCTCAGTGCCTTGTCCAGCCTGGTCTTGAACACCTCCAAAGAGGGGGCATCCACAACCTCTCTGGGCAACCTGTTGCAGTCTTTCACTACCCTCACTGTAAAGAATTTCTTTCTTATGTCAAGTCTAAATCTACCCCCTTCCAATTTACTTCTGTTGTTTCTGGTCCTCCCATCCGATATCATATTAAAAAGTCCTTCCCCTGCCTTTCTGTAGGACCCCCTCAGGTACTGATAAGTTACTATGAGGTCCCCCCAAGCCTTCTCTTCTCTAGGCTGAACAACCCCAACTCCTTTAGCCTCTCTTCATAGGGCAGTTGCTCCAGCCCTTTGACCATCTTCGTGGCCCTCCTCTGGACCCACTCCAATAGCTCAATGTCCTTTTTGTATTGAGGGCTCCAGAACTGGATGCAATACTCCAGGTGTGGTCTCACCAGTGCCAAGTAGAGGGGCAAAATCACCTCTCTTAACCTGCTGGTCACACTCCTCTTGATCCACCCAGAATTTGGTTGGCCTTCTTGGCTGTGAGTGCACACTGCTCGCTCATGTTGAGTTTGTCATCAACTGACACTCCCAAGTCTTTCTCTTCAGAGCTGCACTCAAGCCACTCTCCACCCAGCCTGTATCTGTGCTTGGGATTGCTTCGACCCAGGTGCAAGTCCTTGCACTTGACCTTGTTGGTTTAGGCCCACCTCTCAAGCCTGTCAAGGTCCCTCTGGATGGCATCCCTTCCTTCAGGTGTATCAACTGCACCACACAGCTTGATGTAATCTGCAAACTTACTGAGGGTGCACTCAATCCCACTGTCCATATCTCCTACAAAGATGTTAAAATGACCTCATTTTTCAAGACTTGAGTTGTGGAATAAGAGGTCGTACCAGTGAAGACTGAGGCAAAGAAGTTATTGAGTACTTCAGCCTTCTCCAAATCCCCTGTGACCAGCTCTCTGATGTCTTTTTGGAAAGGGCCCACATCTTCCCTAGTCTTCCTCTTTTCATTGACATATTTGTAAAAGTTTTTCTTATTTCCCTTTATGTCCCTGGCCAGCTTTAATTCCACCTTTGCTTTAGCTTTCCTAATCTTTTCCCTTGTTACTCCTTAGGGCAAATGCTATCTATGTGTAGGGAATCAAGACTACTAGACTAGTTCTGCAGATGGCCAACACTTTTGGGAGAACTTCAAGTGTGAGAAATAACATGAAGCATGGACAATTCCCTGGTCATTCCATCTCTGCTGAGGCCACGGGGAGAAGAATTTTATCTTCAAGATCAGGAAAACTTTCTACAAGTGCTGAAATGAACACTGGTCCTATTTGGTACAAAAGAATTCTGATGGGTTGGTCCTTGCCCAGTGCACCAGTTTCATGTACTCAGAGGCAAAGGTGACTTTTCCCTAATTCACAACATCAGATACTCCAGGGTTTTTACTGATGTATAAGAGTACTGAACTTCTTTGTTATCTAGCATTGCAAAGGCCTTGGGCTTTTGTGGTAGCTCTGTTTCAGCTGATCTCTCTCTGAAGCACTTAACAGTCAGGTCTCAAGGGGACTGAAATGTTTTAATTTGAGTAAAGTTACTAAATTTACTGAGAGGGGAGAAATGTAATGGCCTGTGATGCAAAAAAGGTGACCTTCAGCTCAAAGTCCTGTAATGAATTCCAATGCGTAGATATTGCTGAGGGAAGGTTTTGGCACAATATGCATTTAATTTAAGAGTTTTGTTGATTCCATTTTTACAGTGGTGTTCTAGCATGTACAAAGAGTTAAATTCAGAGATAGTAATTTTAACCAAAGATCAAGATGAAAAGCCAAGTTACATTATAAAGATACTTAAGCAAATGTACCATATTTAATCTACTCTCATCTTAAAGCAACTTCCAATTTTCACTTTCACTTACATTTCTAATGCAGTAGTATTTATTACCTATTGCCTACCTTACCAAATGAGCAGCAATCTCTAGAGATATCTTCCCTCTGATTAGAAAACTCTTGGTGAAAATAATAGATTTATGAAATATACATGAAGAAACTTTTATTAAAATTACATTAATAGCAAAATTCTGCACACAATTACACTTGGCCATTGTGAAATCAATGAATTGTACCAGGATAATAGAGAGCAGAATTTGCCCTGATCGAACAATTTTAGCTGATTAGAAGCAACAAAATGAGATATTAATATTGACACTCCCTCTTTGAAATACTCTCATTCTGCGGACCCAGGATTGATGATTTAGGGCTCTGTGTGGAAGAACAAAGCTGCTCTGCCAGCCAGCTCTGGCAAAAAGACGGTATATACTCAGACAAATGGACTTATATATAAACTCCACTTCTGGGAGGTATAAAGAAGAAGAATCTTACTCTGTTCCTGCTTTACTCTAGGTCACAATTAATATTCCCCCACAATAGCAGGTAATATGTACTTGAGTAAGCTTTAAGCCTGCCAGCTCAGATGTTGAGTCCAATGGAGCTCCAGCAGCTCTGAGTTCGATAGAGGCTAAGCACCCAAATATTTACTCAGTCTGTTCTGTCACTAGCTAGCTCTGGTACCTTTTTTTAGGTTAGCTGCAAGATGAGACTGGCTGCAGTCCAGCCAGTGTGTTTATTACCTCCAACACAGAGCTGGGTTTATTAGCCTGGGTAGAGCATAGTGCTAGCATGATATATATATTAGAGTATGGATATGGGAACTAAAGTGGCGTTAATTATTCCAGTCTGCAAACTAGCTCATGCCTCTGCATTATGTTTTATACTCCAAGGGAATTAAATTCCTCATCTGAGGGAATGTCTAGTCTGGGGAAAAAAAAAATCCAGGGCTAATGATTGCTCAACTGTTTGGAAGTTGACTGTTGTTGCCTATGTTCAAACATTTTGGAAGAAGAATGAAAGGGAACACATGAGAGATGCGAACTCAGGCAAGGGCTCAGAAACCAAAGGCTGTTTGGGAACACATTACTCTCAGAGGAGTTGTAGTGACCACAAGTGCTGTGCTCCTTCCCTGTAATGGGTGATGAAAAGGTGGGCTTGGCCTTCTGTTCCCCTTCTGCTTTGAACTGAACAGTTATGTTGCTGCAGGATTTCTGAACAACATGAGCAATTCTAATCTCTTATAACTGTGACATTTCAATATCTTTTAAAGAGCAAATCACAGAATCCATTAAGTTGGATGGAACCTTTTGGATCATAGAGTCCAACCATCAGCCTAGCTCTGAAAAGAGCCATCATTAAGCCCTATCTATAAGCTCTATGTTGATCCATTTCCTAAATGCCTCCAGGGATAGTGCCTTAACCACTTCCCGGACAGCCTGTTACAATTCTTGATAAACTTTACAGTGTAAAAATTTGTCATAATATCCAGTTTAAACCTCCCCTGGTGCAACTTGAGGGTGTTTCTCCTTGTCCTATTGCCTGTTATTTGGGAGAAGAAATCACCTCCCACCTCTGTATAACCTGTTTTCAGGTAGTCATAGAGTGCAATAAGGTCTCCCCTTAGCTTCCTCTTCTCCAGGCTAGACAACCCCTCAGGCTAGACAGCCTCAGCTGCTTCTCACAGAACTTGCTCTCTAGATCCCTCACCAGTTTGGATGCCTAGGGATTTTGCTCAGCTGCTTTGGATGGACAACCTACCACTCCAAGCAACTGACTGACTTGTGACACAGAATCAGTGTATGTTCCTGTACCAGCACTGGTGACTAAGTACAACAGTAAAGAAGGGCTAAAACCTAAAAAATGCCAAGAAAAAGAAAAGATTTTGGGTACACTGACAGGTTGAGAAAACCTATGCTGAATTAATTACACTTCAAACAATGTGGCTGTTCTTCCTGACTAAGGGATGTGGAAAATGGAAGGAACTGTAATGAGATACGCCTCTACTCTCTTTCTCTTTTGTTTTAACACTCTCTTCCCCAGGTACTTAGTGTTGGAGTGGAGGAAAAAACCGTGTCTTTATTGCAAGAATCCTATTGTTCAATTGTTAACTTGTACAGTTAAATTGGGACTTGGAGGGGCCTGCAATACCAAGAGCACTGTAGATACCCACAAACTGAACATTTTCCTCCATTGCAGGCTGGCAGAGAGGTGAATTCCCTAGAGTTCACTCCATGCATGCTACACAAAGTGGCAGGAAGGCACTAGAGAACAAGACCCCTACATCCTTCTCATTGTGCATGCTGAAAGGAGCAGCTGGATTAAGATGCCTCCTTCACTCTGCAGCTCTTCTTATCCACACTGAAATCACAGAGGCAATAATATGCTGGATGTCTGAGGACTTCAGAATGGATGCTCTATTATTTCCTTCTTTTGTTTTCT
The DNA here is from genome assembly GCA_013400935.1 of Turnix velox. NCBI lineage: Eukaryota > Metazoa > Chordata > Aves > Charadriiformes > Turnicidae > Turnix > Turnix velox. The sequence goes on from VZTY01003050.1 coordinate 250,311, forward strand.
TATAATACGTGTGACCTTCAACCGCTTTCACATACTTTTCACTGTAGAGAAAATACCATGCTGAATGGTTCAGCCGTGATTTCAATACAAAACCAACCAACAAAAAGAACGTTTGGGACAAAAGCAACAATGTGGACAACGACATTCAGAAGTGTTAGAAGTAAATCTAACTGCACACAAAGCAGAGTTCAGCTAAGTGTCACTGCCAAAAATCATCTTCTGTTCTCTATGAAATGAAGTTGGAAAAGAGCTAAATTGAGTACCGAAATTCACTGTGCACATAAAAAAGGACTGTGAGGAAGGGGATGTACCTGCTCTGCAGGCACCTGTTTTGCATCTATGCATATTTGACAGATGGGATGGAGGAGGATCAGTCTTTCAGCTGGTGTAAAAGCACACAGTTATTTGCCTATGCAAAGGATCAACTCCATGGCCTGTGCTTGATTCTCCTAGGCAACACTTTAGGAAGTAATCAGATAGTCCTTCATATCTGATTTTGAGCATATACCTGGAAGGGAACGCTGTAATTCCTCCTTTTTTTGAAAATAACCATGTGTTTTCATTTGCTTCCTTATCTTCAGCTGCTCTTCTGTCTTTTATTGCTGTTTGGATTAGATTAAATCCTGCGCATCAGGGATGGAAAACATTTCTCAGCTGTGCTAAAGGAGTAGGGGAAAGCCCCTGTTTTTCTCAACAAGGTTATGCTGCAGCACACAAGTTGCTTTCAGATGCAAGGGGTAATGCATAAGCCGATGCCTCATTTGCATGCTAAGGAAGGTCTGAAAGCCTTCTCATTCTCCGCTTGGATCACAGTAATATGCATGAGTGAGAAAGGAGGATAATAATCAGTAGAAGGAGTTGCTTTTATTAACATGTAAAGATGCTTTTACATGTTTTCCTTTAGATGAGAAATTTGAAGGCAAGTATTTGCTTCCTTTGCTTATGGGTATGAAAGCATGCCTTTAGCCTGTGTTTTAAATATTAAAAATAGTAAGAAAAAGGTTTAAATTTTGATTTCTTTTTGTTAGATAAAACCTAAAAATATCCACATGGGTATGATAAGAGACATAAAATGCTCCCACAGAAAATACTGTTTTCTTTGCCACCTGTGATGCACAGGGACCTTAATATTTACTTCAGATTGCAGTGCTTAGAGCTTAGCCTGACATCTGGTTGCATGGCCCCTACACAGGCATGCTTTTGAGAACATCAGCTTCATTGACCTCTGCTGTGTACACTACTGAGCACCAGTAGGGCACCACTGTGTGGGACACTTCAGGTGAGGTGTTTGACAGTCAACTAGTGATACCACCTGCCCACCTTGCACAAACAAACACTTAAAGGAACTGTCTTTGATGAGGGATTTTATTTGTTTGTTTGTTGGCTTTTATAAGCCATAGGAATTCAGGAATGGTTATGGGCTGGCAGGGAGAGGAACAATTCTCCGCAACCTTCATATATAGGGCACAGGAGAACAGTCACTATATTGATTAGCTTCACCTTTGCATATCTCCTTCCCCAAATCCAGAGAATGTGCCTGCTTTATACAGAAAATATGGGATCAAGGAGCAAGAGACAGGAGCAGTAGAAAACACTACAAAAAAATGTGCTCAAGAATCAGAAGGAATTAGAATACCTTGTTCATCTATATTTTGAAGCAGGAAATGAATATTTATGTCTCAAATGTAATGTTAAAACATTCTTTCTTAATATGTATTTATATACAACCTTCCACAAAAAAGTCTGCCTTAAAAAGCAGCAGGCACTGACATCCTGTCTTGCCAAAAACACAACATCTCATCAGATGCTCAGAAGGAATTTATAAGAGACTTTGTGAGGTGCCTAACAAATAGCATGCTTTCTGCTGAAGAAAGCATTGGCATTTCAAGATGAAGAAGTAAATCTGTTCAGTGCTTTAGGAGTTTGAAGAGACTTCAGGACTTTAAAGTGACTTCTTTAAAAAATATAACCTCGCATCCTGATGTTTCCTCTGGACCCCTCTGGCTGACATATGACTTGTTTATAACATTTCTAAATATAGGTTCAGGTAACTCGTATTAAATCTCATTCAAAACCCAGCTAATTTCTAAACAAAAATAATATAGATCTTGATGTTCTTTGTTGTAGATCTATGTATGTAATGAAAGCCTCTGACAAATTCCTTATTAAAGACACTATGCTAATTATTTTCATGTAATCTGCATACATCATCCTTTTTAAAAATAAAAATGAGAAGTTTTTGGAATACTTTTGTCTTTTCTGCATTATTATTTACAAGCCTGCCTTATTTATTTAGGAGAAAAAGTAGCATTTCTAGCAAGATTCCTTACATATACATTTTTTATTACTTACATCTACTTACATCTACATCACCTTACTATTTACTTGATTCTTTTTTTTGCTTACTTGATCAGTTTAACAAACTTTTTACCTTCTAAATTTATATCTAAATTTATATCTATTGGTGTCATGCTGCCCTTTTTTTTCATTACCTCCTCCAGTGACGAGCACAGAAACACAGATCACAAATATATTTTAGCTTTTGTAGGTGCTTTTATTCTCCCTGCTAAAGTCAAGTTGTTTTATAACCATTGTCACCTAATTTTTCAGCTGTGGCATGGTAGCTTTTTGGCCATCAAATAAAATATTTAATCAGCTCTCCCAAATTATTCATACCTTTCTCTACTTCTATCATCTCATTGCTGTTTTCAGCTTTATGAATCTGTCTCTTTTAAATCACCAACCATATTTATTACTGATTTGAGCATTTTTTTTTCTGTCAGCACATAATGAATGTAATTAAGTCATGATAACTTGCTCCTAAAAAATCTTTGTTTTTAGTTCTTAGATCAGTGCCCTTTTATCTGCCAAGATGAAATCAAATTTATCTTTCCTTGACACTATTTTTTAAGTTAGGAAATTGTCAGTACCTTTTTTTTTTTTTGATAAATACCAAGGTAGTCTTTGTACTGACAGATCTCTGATATATATCACTCATGTGGAGGTGTCAACTTCTCAGCCTTTTTTCCCTTATATATAGGACAGGCAGAGTTTTAAGGAGGTGTTGGTGCTATTCTGAAGTGTGATGTGATGAGGGGAGCTGCTGGCTTATGCTCTGTCTTGCAGTATATTGGCTAGAAAATTGATCCATAAACCTTCAAGATCACTTGCACAGTGCTTTTTCAGTGGCTCAGACATGGGTATTTTGTGGAATTCGAGCAGGAAGATAATATGGTACCCTTCTCCATTGTGCTGCAGACCCTGATCTGTCATAGAGTTTGTTCCTTAGTGATGGGTCCCTGCTGCCTTGAATCTGCAACAATAATGTTTTCCAGATGTGTTTGTTTTTTCCAAATATCCCTCTTGTATGTTATGTGGAGTCACTTTATGTGTCTTTCTTTCTGTTCTTCCTTCATCTGCCCGGTTCCAAAGCATGTCAGGCGAATGATTTATGTATAAATTCTCACTGCAGTGTGTCTCATTCCCTTAGTAATCTGTGAGGGATTAGCTACTTGATGATTTCAAGCAGTGATTTTGATCAAAGGCCTACTAGTGTTGGCCAGATGGGTCTCACAGAAACACAGACAAGATGATCAGCAGACCTGATAGGAGGTCGAGACTGTCCCCAAAGTCTTTCCAAAGGACAAAACCTGAATAGAGAATGCAAGCATGCCCATGCATGCAAATACTCCCTCAGCTCACCTCCTTTAACTGCTCTACCTTCAAACACAGGGTCTGCAGCGAACCCTCCAGAAACTCCCATGTTGGCTGCTCTGTTTGCTGGGCTCAGCTGTTTCCTTCAGATGTCTGATTCTGAGTAAAGTTATTTCAACGGCTAAACAGAAGGAACTACACACACAATGTCCTTCTGGATTATCCCCAGTTATGAACTGTGAGTGATGGTGCAAACAGTAATATACATGTATCATGCCGAAGTGAAAGATGGTCCCAGGGATAGCAAGAGAGTGGTGGAGGATAAACAATCACCAGCAGTAACCTTGCCAGCTGAAGGAAATGTCTGATTTCTACTAAAGCCAAAAGTACAAAAGAACGTTTTTAAGTTTTCTGAAAGACAGACGGAAATGTCTGAGGGAACTTGACGCAAAGCAATTATGGATGCTCAAACACAACAAAGATTTTGAACATGAAAAGAGAATACTAAAAGGATTTTTATACTTGACAGTTCATTTCATTGTATTCTCTTTTTATATTAAATTATTAAAGCGAGATATATCAATGTGTGTATTTTCAGTCCCTTTTTGCCACTTTAGTTTATTGGAAAAGTTTAACATTTCCCATCAAAATATCTTCATAATGTTTCACAAATGTTACAATTTGCCAAGTTTTTCCCTCAGTAAATTATTATTGGTTGTAGCCTCTGATGGGCTACTCTTCCTCTCTCAAATGAAATTTTCTTCTTAATTTAACTGACAGTGGGATACAGATAAGCAAAGGCAATAACGGTCTTTGAAATATCTTTGAGTCCTCATCTGAATTATGACGTTGAATTCAACAATATCATGATTTTTAGCATGTTTATGCCTTCAGGAGTTTTAACTTTATATTAGAATAAAAGAGACATCTAATTCCAGTATTGATGATTCTCTCCTGTTGCTAAAGGTAGTTGGAAATGTGCTGGAGATTTTGGGGGTTACTGACAAATGATTACCACATATTTAAATTATTATGGATCACTTTATGTAATACCAGATATAGATCACAGGCATCTGTTGTGAGATATTCACATGGGCCACTGCTACAATGCATTGCCAGGGACTCTTTGAGAGAATGTAAGCCATTGAGATTAGTGTCCAAGTTAAGAATGCTAACATTTACTTGGAAATATCCATCTCTCTCCATTGAATGTAGAAGCAGCTTGCAGACATAGTCAGCCAGGAGCTAAACATTTGGATTACTAGAATTAGGTGAGAGAAATCCCACCGTGGGAGTTTAGTCTTGCTACTCAGACAATGAAGAGTCAGGAGAGAGGAGACTGAGTTAGGAGTCTGTGTCTCTCCCACTGTGTAGGGACTATACAAGTCTCACTTAAGCTTCCACAAGACATACTGAAATATAAATGCCTATGTGATCAAAGCACTTACACAGCTCTACCAGGACTCACAAAGTTGCCCACAATACTGAAGTTCTCCAGCTCTCCAGAAATTCGGGTTCGCAATGTGCTTACAAGACAGGTTTGCTATATATATGTATGTATGTACAGAGTCACAATAGAGTTAAAAAAACCTCAAGTTGTCACATGATGCTATTGGGGGAATTATTATCCACTCTTCCCCACTCTGTGAGTTATTATCTTCTGTCTAAATGCAGATTATGTGCAGGAACCAGAACTTTTATTTGACTCAGAGGTGCCATGTACTTTCCTGGTCCTATGATAGCACGGGAAGACTTGCATGCTGTCAAAATGTGTTGATACTGTAACCATTATTTTAAATTCCCTCTAGGTAGTTCTCCTCACAGGCACTCCCATCCCCATCACACGAATCTTCACTGTTAACATGGCTCTAAGCAAGAACAGAAAAAGACCTTGTCTTAAATCTACATTTCCTTTTTCTAGCATCCTGACCAGCTGCAGCTTCTGTTTACTTCTTGACAAATCCTTGGAGGACCAGAGGAGCCGCTGAGCTATCAGCAAAAGCTGGAAAAGCTGGACATTACCGGAGCTCACAATTTGATGTGTAGTCCCTGTGAGCAGCTCTTCGCCAAGGAAATTTCAGGTGGGATGTGTATTTTTTGCAAAAACTATATCATCAGAGAAAAAAGGGAGTTTATAAGACGTGAGCTAGAAAATCTGCCTGTCTGCTTTTCCAAAAGTGTTTTGCAAGCTTCACTAGGAATTAACTACATGATCAAAGTCAGCAGGATCTGGTCTTCATTTTTTTAAGAAAATCATGTTCAAATGATGACCTGTAATGGATTCTTCCTTTACAGTGAAGAGAAATACTGAAGGAATATATTATGAACATATAAATGAACTTCCTTCAACATTAAATAGGGTATTGGAGGGCCAATGTGTGATGTACATTACTGCTGATCTTGGATTCTATTACCATTCTTTTATGAGGATAACAAGAAGCAAGGAGTGAGAGGAAGAGTTAGCAAATGGCTTGGTGCACGAGGTTCAGGTAGAATCACACCTTCTGTGGCTACAATTGCACTAATCTGTCACAAGCCTTTTAACTTTTCTAGAATTTTTACACTGTATCACAGCTAATTGCAAGGGGCATCTTGTTCCCACCTTCTTTTTCTCCTCTGAGGATAAAAATCCTACAGCTTTTCTGAGCACCCTGTGCCCTATGTATTATCATAGAATCACAGAGTCAGGTGGGATTTTCAACTGTCATCTAGTCCCACTCCCTTCAGTGAGCAAGGATATCCTGCACTAGATCAGGTTGTTCAGAACTTCATCAAGCCTGGCCTTGAATGCCACCAAGGATGGGACCTCCACCACCTCTCTGGTCAACCTGTTCCAGTGCTTCACCAACCTCATGGTGAAGAATTATTTCCTAATGTCTAATCTAAACCTTCCCAGCTCTAGTTTAAAACATCGCACCTTGTTCTATTACTAGATGCCTTGGCAAATAGTCCCGCCCTCAGCTTTCTTGTGGTAGGCCACTACGAGGTCTCCCCAGAGCACTCCCTTCCCCAGTGCAGAAGGGAATGTTTAATGCTATGTTTAATATAATGCAGAACACTCTGTTGTTTTGCTTACATATTTAAATTTGACAAATTAAATGACAAATGGAGTAATTTGGTCCAAGGAATTTTACAAGTGAGTCTTTCTTAAGCAGACTTGAGTACCAGGAGCTATAAACACAAACTGATTCTTGTATTAACTCGTGTTATCATTTTATGGATTTTGAAATCTGTAGTCATGTCTCATTCAGAGAAACCTTCAACTAAAGTGAACAGAAGTTTAGTCTGTGTAACAAATGGGTAATAAATGAATAAGATCTTCAGGATCTGGCATGCTAATGATTATAATTTAACACTACTATAGCTCTTTCTATCTTCAAAGTGCTTCACGAACATTAACCATTCTAATTAATTTCATTTAGAGTTGTTCCTACTGTATCTTTTCCTCTGCTGAACACAGTGGTACACTTACTGCTGTATTGTAATTCAAAGGTTGTTATAGTAAAGATTTTGACAAGAACAGAGAATCCCTTGTGAATATTTGCAGTTGTCCTAATTATACCAGAGATTGGATGTCAAGATTATCCTTGAGAAGGAACCTAGTACATACCACTGGTGTACTAAGTCTCTCAGTAGAAGAGCTAGGTTGGGTCAATCCACTGTTTCCTCTGTCAGATGCCTGCAGCAGGGGTAAAAAGATTTGGTAATTTGCAAAACTGATTGAAGGCCATGTTAATTTTCAATCGCAGGCTGCGACATCACAGATGAGGAAACAAGGAACCCATGTAAGTATTCTGCCACTACCAGTCAACTTGTCAGATAGAGATAAAGTAGGACAGAAGAATGACATATTATTGGAAGACAGTGAGGCATTTTTGTTTCATAATTTTTGTATCCTGAGATGCATTATTCGAAGTGTTATCTTGTTAGTCTATCTGGGATTTATAAAAGACAGCTTAATAGATGCATATCAGTCATTTTACAGATTGGCAAGACTTCCTCACTGAGGGGAGCTGGTTGTCAGTTTTGCAGGTCTTTTGCGTGTTATGGGGGTAGAAACTGAGTGTAACCTCTAGGTCACCCAAGGGTACAACAGGAGATGCCCTTATGCTTTATCTCACTGCTTGATTGAAGAGATTTTCTTCTTGCTGTTTTCTCAGGCAAAACTGTAATGAATCACCTCTTGGAAACTGAGTGGTCAGCATGTTGATTTTGAAAGTGACTGTGCCAGAACACTGTAAGAGTATCCTCAAGAAGGTACTCATAAGCCTTGGAGTAGCTGTATGAGCACCTTGTGTGTGTGGAACATGTCATTTGAATGTCTGACTGGAACATCTAGAGAGACCACTACAGTTTCACAAGTACAACGAGTGAAAGTGAGCTCAAAATATATCGTTACTCGTATTAAAGAGGTTATGAAGGTGAGTGTATCCAGTTTATGTGAGATATTTAGAAGATACACCAAAAGTAAGTCTGTTGTCCTATGACAGCATTAGTAAATGAAGGAAGTACAGACCTCCAAGGCCAACACAAAGCTACTCCTTACCAGTCACAGTACTTAGCATTAACCCCTTTCATATGCTTCTTGAAAAGCCTTACTTGAAGGGCTAAGAAATGGAGGAAAATGTTAAGCTTAGAGGTAATCTTAGAGGCAGCGCTAAGTTCCCATCCCAGATCTTTTGTCTGTAACACTTTCAGATGAAACCTACTGAGCAACTCTCTAGTAAACCCAAATATTTCTCCCAGGAAGTTGAGAAAAATTTTACAAGCTGGAGGATGACTTAAACCTTTGAGAGAAATGAATCCTCTCTTGAAATCGCAGCTCAGGTCTACACTGATTAATTTCTACACTGCATGGTGCAGACATCTGTTTCTGTGGTAGTGAGCTGCCATATATCTGGAATGACCAAATGCAAAGTCATCAAATGAAGTATTTTTCTTTGTACCAAAAGATATCTGATGTTTTGTAGCATACAGCTGCAGTTCACAGGGTCTCCTACAACAGTATTTCTGATTTTTCCTTTGTAAGATGGGTAAAGAATCACCCAGCAATTCCTGTAAGAAAAAAAAATCTGAATTTAACATTGGATTTTAATCATAAATTTGCTTTTAACAGATTATAATGCCCCTGGAAATTTTTAAAAAAGGAATAACTAATTTCACAATTTACTGTAATCAGAAGAATTCTAATATAATCTTACTACATTTCTAGTAAATTCTGTTATTTTTGTTGCTATTCCTTGTCTTTTTTTTCCCCCATCAGTCTTAAACTGCTTAACTAATGGTGCTGACTATGACTTCTGTAGTTGGGACCCAAATAATACTTTGTTCACAATTTAACATAAATACTTTGTTCATGATTTCACATGTATTGATACTTATTGGTTTGCAGAAAGTGACTAAAACTAAGTTGCTGATGTTCTATAAATATGAATATATATATATATATGTAAATACATATACCCTTCCTCCTAAGTTCCTGAATGCTTTCGATAGTGTGAGTTTATAAAACTGTGCTTTAAGTTATCTGTATGTAGCCCTTCTCCACTGCTATGTGTATTTTTCTAAGGTGCTCTGTCATATTTAAAGACCAAATGAAAGTGTAGAATGCAATCTTTAATCACAGATATATCCAGTTTTATGAATCACATGACATCTCTGCTTTGTGAGCACAATGAAGTGGGTTGGGAAAAATGCCAGATGGGTCAGTCCAATGGTCCCAGCTGTGCAGAATAAGGATTTCATCCCCTTCTGAAAACAAAGGGTGAGTTAAATTCCATGAGTTTAATTTAACAACTCCAAGTCCTCAGAAAAAGATTTGTCATTGCCAACAAGTTGTTGACAAATTGCATGGCAGTCTGATACCACAGGATAAATTTGCAATAGAGGACTAGCACTCAGTACTGATGTTCTGCAGTTGAGAAAGTGCAGCACAAGTAGAGAAAAAGATTTGAAATGCTTACATCCACTTGCATGCTCTGAGGATCCCACTATACTAGGGGACTTGGTGCTTTGGTACAAATTAGGGAGACCAAATTCCATACTGTTGTGTAGAGTGACTTTAAAACAGTGAATTTGATCTGTTAGTATTTTCTGAACCCTGCTCCATTTGCTTGTACCAAGAATTCATCTGCAACTCTTTAAGCATTGTTCTCAAGGCCTACAGAGCATCTTAAGCAAAGGAAGCACCATCCCCAGAGATCAATCAGTCCAGCTTTACTAGCAATAAGTATACTCCCCGACACAACCCTTTCAGGATTCTGAGATGACTGGCATTTTAATGTCTCACTCTAATTCCTCTGAAACTGTGATTTAGTGTGCAGTGCAAAATTATGTTAGGACTGCAATAAAAGCTTTTTACTATACTTAATTGTCATAACTCATTGTATTAAACTGTTGAAAAATATTAACAAGGGATATGATAATATCCCCATATAAAATTCGTATACATTTTCTAGCAGTTGTAAAGTGTGTTATAATTATTTAATAGCCTTGCAACTGGTAGTGTTTGATAATTAACTGCTGTGGATAAGGAACTGCACTGTTATTTCAGCTATCTAGAATAGAGAATATATCCTCGGTTTAACCTGAAAATTACCCATGAAAAGAATTTAGGCAGATGCTCAAGTGTCAAGGCCCACCATGGGTAGTAAAGCTCCCTCTTTTTACATCCTGCAAGTCAAAAAGACACTGCTACCTCCAAGGAGAACTGGGAAGAATTCAAAAATCAAGATGTGCAACCTGAAAATCCCTGCTCAGCTCTCATCTAAACCTTTAAATGCCTCACAAGCTGCCTGTAGAGGTGCCTCAGATTTTAACCTTTTAACTCCCTGAGAACCTCATGTTTTACTTCTGTGCATGTCCAGAAAGGCTAAGTCTGGAAAGGATGGATGTAAAGCACTTTGTTCTCACCTAATTCCTCCAAGGGCATCTACTGGTCAGATGCTCTTAGAAACTGCTTATGGTGAGTCTAATAGATAACCATGCCAAAAAGTACAGTTGTGGCTGATAGTTCTTTGAAAACATATGCAGAATGACCTCATGTCTGAATATCCATCCAGGAGCATGAGATGCAGATGCAACTCGTTTCCCCAGCTGAAGCAATTCAAACCCACTCTCTTCCTCGAATCCCAGAAAAAACTACAAAAGTTCTCAGTATTATCTGACCTCTAGCATTCAGATATGACCATAAGCCCTTTTAAGATACTAAATTCTCAGTCTGAGTGTAGGGCTGAAAGTTGAAATCAATGACAGATAATGATAGAAGGATGTTTGATAGTCTGTTTGTCTTGTTGAACGTTTTACTTGCATTTTGGTGCCTAATTAAATTTGATAGTCCTTTAAAATAGTTGAAGGACTGCCTATGTGGAAGACTGTTCCTTTTGCCATGTCATCTTATTGCAGGCACTTTATATATCAGGATCTCTCTGTCTTTCTGGAATGGATATTTCAGTCATGGACTAGGAACACCATCTGTATGTGCTGGAAAAGCTGACATTCAGAATACTTACAGGTGGACAAGCATAGACATATGTTTTGGGGCAGAAAGGGATATTTAGAGATAATGGGGTCCTTTCTTCCTTTCTCCATGGGAGCTAATGCATAACTAATGGCTGGACAAGATGGAATCTGTTTCCCTTTGTCTATGTGCATGATTTGTTCTTTTTAATTGATTGTGAAGGTCAGCCAGTGCTCCACAGTGTCTATTTTACCTTGCTACCTGTACCAAGTAATTAAATAAAATTTGCAATGGAAGATTATTGAATAAAAATCTGTAAGTAAACAGACTAAAAACCTACTCTAGCTCATGACATCTGACCCTGCCAGTGTCTCATCCTTAATAGTCTCTAACAATATGAGCTGTTCATTCTTGCTCCCAGTGCTTTTTCTGAAAAGGATAAATTTTTGCCTTGCAGTTGCTACCTGAACAAAGCCAGTGGAGATCCTTAGGACACCAAATCAAAGAATAATGGATTTGGACAGATTAAGACCAAAAAAATAAACAATGAAGAGGGGTGAAAGCCATCCTTCCTCCATTGCCTTCAGGGACATTACTTTGCATGACATTTTCTGGGCGACCATTTCTGTAGCTGGTCCTAGCACTGTCTCCCGTGCCTGCCTGTCGCCTCAGCTTCAATTCAGCTCTGTAAACCAAATCGAGACTTTAAAGCAGCCGATAGAGCCTTTTGTAACAGGAGAGGGAGCTCTCACGACACTAACGGAGAATTTTTGAGGGTGCTGTTTAACCAAGGCAAGCAGAGAACAGAAATCTGTCTTTGCTTTTATCAAAGAGGAAGGAGGTTTGTACTCCCATCCTCCCTATGTTAGCTCATGGATGGGACACATGATTTAGAATCACAGAATCAGAGTTGGAAAGGCATCTAGTCCAAACTCCCTTCAGTCAGCAGGAACATCCTGCTGGATCAGGTTGCTCAGAGCCTCATCAAGCCTGATCTTGAATTTCTCCAGGGATGGGGCCTCCACCATCTCTCTGGGCAACCTTTTCCAGTGTTTCACCACACTCACTCCACGCTCTGACAAACAATCCCTCCCCAGCTTTCCTGTAGGCCCCCTTCAGGCACTGATAGGCTCCTGTGAGGTTTCCCCAGAGCCTTCTCCTCCAGACTGATCAGCCCCAACTCTCTCAGCATGTCCTCATAGGAGAGGTGCTCCAGCCCCCTGATCAAGCTCTTGGCCCTCTTTTGGACCTTCTCTAATACGTCCATGTCCTTATTGTTCTGAGGGCTCTAGAGCTGGATGCAGTACTCCAGGTGGGGTTTCACAAGAGCTGAGTAAAGGGACAAAATTACCTCTCCCAGTTTGCTGGCCATGGCCTTGTTGATGTAGCTCAGGATATGGTTGGCCTTCTGAGCTGCAAGGGCACACTGTGGACTCATGTCCAGGTTTTCATCCATAGAACCCCCACAGAGCTTCTCTGTGTCACATCACCTCCCAGTCTGTTTTGTTAATGACTATTGACCTGGTGCAAGTACACCACCCTGCTCTTATCCTTGATGAACTTCACAAAGCTTGCAGAGGCCCATCTCTCTAGCCTTTCCATGCCCCTTTGGATGACATCCCTTCCCTCCAGCTTGTTAACCACATTACTCAGCTTGGTATCACCCACAAACTTTCTGGGAGTGCACTCAGCTCCACTGTATCATCAATAAAGATATTAAACAGCACCGGTCCCAGCACAGATCCCTGAAGGACACTGTTCATCGCTCTTGTCCTCCTGGACATCAAGCCATTGAGAGATACCCATCCAGCCAGTTTCATATGTTGTGAGGGACTGTGTCAAAAGTCTTGGAGAAGTCCAGATAGGTGTTACCCAGTGGTCGTCCCTTGTGCACTGATGAAGACACTCCATTGTTGAAAGTCACTAGGTTGATCTGGCATGACTTGCTCTTGATGGAGCCATGGTGGCTGTCGTGAATCACCTCCCTGTCCACCATGTGTCACTGGTTGCCTACAGCACAAAAAAAGTATTTGAGCAACAGGTATACACATGAATAAAACCTATGGTGGTGTTGGCCCCTGTCTGTGTTGTAACTCATAATGAAAGGAGAAATACTGTGACTTCATTCCTGGGGCAAACTCAGATGCTCCTGTGCTGTTGGTCACCACTTCACAATGTGACAACTGGCACAGGTGAGGTCCAAGAGGACAGTGAGGCATAACAAACTCCTTAGCTTACTGGCCTTGCTTCAGGAAAACTTACTGAGGGGATACTAGCAGAACTGTCACTTGCTTTTCCTCATTCCCATGTTTAATCCAAAGTGCCCACCACAGGACTCTTTTTGCCTTTCCAGAATTATGTCCTGAGTGTCTACAAAGGCAGAGAGGTAATCCAAATAGTTAATTGTTGCTTCCAATAAATTACTATATTCCAATACCCTTTTAAGATAAAAATGAAGAAATTAATTCTTCTATTAATTAAGAAGGTCTCAGGAGAACTTACATTCACAAGGCAGTGGAACAGGTTGACCAGAGAGGTGGTGGAGCCCCATCCCTGGTGATATTCAAAGCCAGGCTTGATGAGGGTCTGAACAACCTGATCTAGTAAAAGATGTCCCTGCTCACTGCAGGGGGGTCTGACTAGATGGCCTCTGAAGGTCCTTTGCAAGTCTAGGATTCTATCATAATCTTCTCATAGATTTTATTTCTAGAAATTTCCAGGAAAACAACAGTCTATACTGTGGTTTCAGCCAGTGGCAGAATCTTTTCTGCAACCAGAAAATTTTGTGTCATTACAGTACATAAAAGCTGTGTGCTAGTTTTCACCTGTAATTATAGTAACACCTTTGATTATTAAGTAACAGTATTTTTATCACCTATTAATATTTTTGAGAGAATATGCAAGTTGGAACAAACATATATCTTTTATCAGAAACGGTCAGTCTTTCTGCAAAAGCTTTATTTTCTGGAGATGTGTGTTAAAGACCCTGGGTGCTCTGATAACCTGCAAGAAAACAGTTGTGTACCTCTTCCTTGTTCTTTGCCTACATTCTTTCTACAGAAATTTTCTTGCATGATATGAACATTACTTACTCCTTTCTGCTTTTTATTTATGTGCTCAGATGAAAAAGGCAATAGTGACAGCACAGCTACAGGGAAATGAAAACACAAAAATGTGTAAGAACCAATTCTGTTCTTACTTGTGCTTACCATGCTTTTCCATTTGTTGCAGTGAACATTCTGCTGACTTAGGCCATCAGCTTGCACAAAAATCAGTGCAGGTTGAAGACTGTGCCAAAAGACATAATTATTTGTGTCAATGAGCACCTCCATGAATACCAAGCCTTTTTCAGGACTTCCTTTCAAAAGTTTTAAACCGCTATCAGAAATTCACCCGAGCAGGGATTTCCTGATACTGTCTCATTTTGTAAAAATAATTAATACAGGTTGAGGAAGGGATGGGAATTTGTCTGTTGTGCTGGTGAGTTGGTCTCTGACTCACTGATTTGCTTTTACTGTCAGTAAGTGTTTATATGTAGTACATGAAGTAGAGGAGCATGAGTAAGAAAGAAGAAATCTTCTTTCAAAAAACTCTTCACCCAGTCAGTCAAGGACTAATCTGTCTAGAAGTCTAATTCAGATCCTCTCCCTACCTCAGGAAGAGATTCTGAATCAAGGAGAGGTCTTCATTGCTGAGTACTCTGCAAGATACATCACCAGATATCTGATATAACTCTCAAGCCAAGGAAGGAAGACACTCATCTGATGGGAGTGGGACTACTACTCCAGTGCCTACAAGGCAGCCTGATATTTGTCATTTCTCATGGATGGCAGATTATGATGTTTCTACTATACTCAGAAGGGAGCTGAAACTGGATCACCCATCCTCTTGAACACTCTCTCAGAACATCAGTTTTTTGAGCAATAGAGATGACAACCTCTTCTGTCCGTTTTCTAAATGTAGGTTATTGTCACCTCTGTTTCTTACAAATTCTGGGAATGAGCTGATTGTTGTCAATGAAATGAGAATTTTGTAATAACACTCAAAATATTTAAAGTCTATTTCTTCTGAAATATTCTTTCCAATTCCTCAATTTGCCAGAAAATATAAAAGTCGGTGATATCCATGGCTTAATTTTGTTTAGGTGATAAAATTCTTCCACACAGAATCCCTTAGAACAGGGGGTTAAATCTGTTACTTTGTCATAAACCTGATGTCTGATTTTAAAGTAGAGATCAGAGAAACAAAACCGATTAAGGAACTGAGAAAGTGAAATGTAGAGCAGGTGAATGATTAGAATTTATGTAGGCTTAAAACTGATTGTTAAGAGGGAATTTATTGAACCTTATAAAATCCTCACTTGCATGCATAATGTCCCTGTAGTTTACTGTTTCCTTTAATATAAAGAGTTATAAATATGGAACAGATGGTATGAAACACATCTTCCATACCGACCATCTTAAGTGCATCTTCCTGCAGAAAGGTTTTGGAACTGTTTCCAGATGGAGTAAAAAATTCTAACCTGTATTTTATCTATGTGGAAAATACAGGTTGGAAGTTTCAAGCACAGAAATACTTATCAGTTTCTGAACTGAAAAAGCCATCTCTGCCAACCAGATCACTTGTTGAGATGCAGGTGTTCAGTTCAAGAAGAAGCAAGTAGCTGTTCTAGAATCACCTCAGAACTGGACTGTGGTGAATGCTGAGGAAAACGTGAACAAACCAGATGAGACTCTTAGCAGAATCCAGTGTGCAGTCTTTTGAAAGATAGTCTTTTTACTTCCTCTTTGCGCATTTGTTTCTGCAGTTAAAATTTAGCCTTCTAGTGTGCCTAAAGTTCCTTTCTAGATGTCTCTTAGAATCTGATCCAAAACCTCTTGACATTATTCTTCACAGGGAATTTTTTAGACATGGAAACTCAGTTCTGAACTGCCTGACTATACCCCTCATTCAAAAACCTTGTTCAGATCTAATTCTGGTGAAATACAATAAAGAATTCTGCTGAATGATGATGCCCATCATGGGGTCATAGAATTTGAAAAGTGGAAGAACTTTTGGGGAAGGTCTGCAAAATGGAAGTGAAGTCACTGCCAAAAATCTATGTAGCCTTTGAAGGTAGATGAGTACCTCTTAAGGCTGATATAGTCCACTCTGGGATAAATCCTTCTCCAGAGATATCTTTCTCTCTTTACCATGATGTAGCACTATGGCACAAAAACTTGCCAAAAAGCCAAACCAAGAGCTCATTTACATGGAAATAATTTCAGCTTCACATTACTGTAATCAAAAAGTTAAGTGGTGACAGTCAATTCCAATCTAATTTCTACCTAATTCTGCTTCCTGTTATGTAAGAATAAACCAGGAAGCTTTTGATAGAAACTTTTGTTGTAATTTCTATGAATTTCTAGTGGTATAGTTGAGAATAATTTGAGCCTATATCTCAGAAACTTGTAGTGTATACACAGCTTAAGTACAGAAGGATGAAGAAGTGAATCTCAAAGTCATACTGATGTTGTGGACTGAATGATCATGTTATTAGGTTTAGATATCACCTTTCTCTTTACTTGAACCATTCTGTAATGACGGATTTTTTTTTATCAATACAAGCATAGGATTATTTCCCAGAAGCTTCCTTTACAGCCCAGTGCACTTGGTGCTAGACTTTACAAGCACAGAACAGATCTGCTGCTGTGAAAAATACACAGATTAAAACTAAAAAAGGCATTACAATCTATATGACTGAAGATGTCAGACACAGGTAGACATGATTATCTGTTTTCATCCTTTGAACTGATTTAATGTAATACTGCCTCAGTCCAGAACTATATAACTACGCTAGAATTACACTGTGTCTGTGGATATATTGATGGGGCATAGTCATATGGACACACTGCTGTCCTAACATACTTATATCTGTCAAGGCATCCTTCCAGTTTGAAGCATGAAGAGACTGGACCTATGTACCCATTAATAAGAGGCATGCACAATGAGGCAAAGGCACTCAGCAGGGAAGCCAAGAGATGCTCTCTCATGGTGTAATGGGAGAAACTAATCATGTTGCAGAGAAGCAAGACTGAACAGAGTCATTATGGACCATCTCAGTCAAAACGATCTGCAAAGAAACACAGAAAAGAAAAATTTTTTATTTTTATCTGCTTCTGTCTACAGCAATTCCCTACTGTTCTCTTTTAATGCAAGTGCCATTTGCTTCCATGATATATTCTTCTTTTTAGTCCCACTCCTTGTATTTATTAAGCAGATAATCCATCTTTACCATACAGCTAGTGCCATGATTGCAATTCCTACAGGTTCTCAAAATGGCCATAAAGTAAAACTCTTTTAAGAGCCTCAGGATGGCGGCTGGTTGCATAAAGCAGATTATTCCTGTCTGGGGTTTCCAGGAAATTGTTGTATTCCACTTATTACCTGTCTTTGAAATGAAAACATCAAGATAGTTTATCTCTGAAATGCTACACTCCACAGTATACGAGACAAAAACTTAATAGCATCATGAATTTCATATAAAATAACAATGCATTTTTCCAAGATAGCTTTGTCCTTATTCCACATCATGAAATCATAGCCAATAGAGTTATATACCATTGCACCAAATCAATGTATTAAAAGCTTTGATTGACTGAGCTAATTTTTTTTCAAAATAAGCTGTAAATAAATAAGTATGGTGCAGGATACAAACCTTGGGTATATGCATCTTGTGAGGAGACAAGTCCAGTCATGTCCTGACATTTAAGAACAGTATGAAAGAAATGTTAATGGGCAGAAAGCACTCTTGAAGAGCCCTGCAAAACCTGAGTAATCCAAGCAGTCCTTAGTGGTCTTGCTATCTATTGACTATCTTTTGCTGTCACTTAGGTCTCAGCAATTACTTGTTCTGCAGCAGAGCTACAGGGGAGGTGGAGATTTAAATTATGCATAGGCATAGAGGTGTGGATTCATTCAACTCAATTTAAGCACCATGCTGAGATCCGGGAGTTAGGAATCTGGTCATTCTAAACATCATAGTCAGTAGAAAAAGACATAAAACTCCAGAGGGCAATTCAGCTCACAAGAAGGCAGAATTATCCTATGGAGGTCATTGTTCCTCTGTATTTACTGCAGAGAAATGCTGCTTCTAGGATCCTCTGATAGGCTGGATTAATCCAGAGACAGCATTTTTCTCATGTAGTGAAATAAGTAAATTCACTGAAGTTGTTCATTTTGCACTGAGTTAAAATACATGCAAGTGGGTGAAAAAAAGCTCCATCTATTTTAGGAAGAGGATCTAACCATGAATAAATAGTTCCTCTTAGCTACTGGGGCCTGGGCAGAAGGGAGAAAAGGCAGAGTTGTCAGACTGGGTATTCCGCTAATTAGCTGCCAGGTACTACTTCATGCTCATCTTCACATCCATCCAGAAGTTCATTTCTGCCAAAAATTTTTGTCTATGACCCAGATGCCTTGATATTACACCTCATTTCATATACCTGCAACTCAGCTTATGCTGTGATGGCATCTGAAGATATACTTGAACCCTATCCTTCTTCCCCATCCCCCCAAATCAGTAAGAAGAGAGCTTGCTGTCAAACAAAACTAAATAGCAGACTCCTGAGCCTGTTGGCTCAACAGTAAGGTTCCTGTGGAATCCTCTGAGCCCAGGGTTTTGCCCAGTGACCCTGCGACAAAGATGATCACTGCTGTCATTTTGTCTTTCTCCCACACACATTTGTCTGTGATGCTGTTTGTAATTTTCATGTTTTAGATTTTAAACATTTCATGTAGAGACCCTGCCTGAATATGTCTGTAAATCACCTATCACACAGTTGGTGCAGTAATACAATGATAATAATTAATTAATAATGGACCTGTTCCTTAGAAGTGTCAGGAACTGGCAACTGACATTGATGTCAACCCCTCTCAGAGGAAGCAAGTCATCAATAATAAATAATAGCAGGAAAATAATAATATCACATTCTGTTTTTTCTCACTGCTGTGATATTCAAATCTCTCTTTCCATTTGCAAACTACATGAGTACAGATCAAGTTACATATAGGACATACACCTGCAGTCACACCAGTTTTGTCCTACACAAACTCCGGGCCATCTTCAGACATTGGGCAACTTAATGAAATTTGCAGAGTCTCCACAGCCTGAAAGAAGATCAGAACTCAAAGGGGGCTGCAAAATAATGATGTGAAGGTTAATTAAACACATAGCTTATTATCAAAGGTCATTTAAAATTCGATTAATTTAAACCCCAAATAAGCTAATATCCTCACTGCGATCTTCTCTCTTAAAATTTGACTCTCATGTGTCAATGAACTTCCTCCTGCAAATCTGTGCATCCAGCCTGCCTACAGATGACCTTAAAGCCTGACCTCAGATACTGGTGGTTCAGGGAGTGTATTTTGTTCAGTGCTGGTCACAGTGAACTTTCTCAGCTGCTACACAGAGGGCTTCATTTGGGGATGTCAATCAATCATCTTCTAAGAGTAAAACTCACTTGTGTAACAAAGGGGTTATTATCCACATATTTCTCTGCTTTTCTTAACTGCTGTTTTTCTGAGTCCCTCATGTTAAGTTATTACATCAAAGTTGATTGAAAGCAGTTAAATGGTAATCACTTGGTTTTTAACGTTGCTGAGATCTCAAAGGACTGTGGTACTTGTAATTACAGCATTTTTCTTTACTTCACTTTGAATCTTAAGAGACAATGCTTTCAGTGGTATTCCTGGGTAATCTGCCTTTTGAATAGCTTTGTTTCTCCAGCTCATCAATTTTTGTAATGTTAGCCAATAAAACACAAACCAGGGAAACTGCACAATAATTCCTCTGCTATGTAGCAATATGTGTCTGTGTGTGTGTACATACATATATATATATACACACACACAGTTATTGCCAAGACTGACTAAAACCTTAGGGGATTTTTGCATCTTTGTTTACAAACATGTGTGAATGAACCCTCTGTTGCCTCAATTTTTAAAAGAGTTGGCATTCTTCTACCATGAAGCTAATGAGCACACTTATGAGAAGAAAAAAGAAATAGAGAACAAGAGACAGCCATATGCATTAGAAAGAACAGACTGAAGTAATGGATATTGCATTAAATTTTGGTTTAGGATTGTTGCACTCTATTGTGCTGTAAGGCCACATTATGAATAACTCAGCACCCAGAGCAGAAGCAGAGGAATGCAATGCTAAAGAGAAGGGTGAATGTGATGGGAATCATGCTTTTTCTTGGTAGCAATACAGAATTCCATCAAAACACATTTATTTGAATACTGCAGCTTTGAAAGAGAAAGTAAAAACAATTAGAATTTTATAGGCATCATGTTTTTTCTTTGGTAACTAGGCAATTCGAATCCCTAAGCACAGACACACTTTACATCCTTTGTAGCTTCTCGCACTCCCATAGACATGGACCTCTGGTAGGTCCTATATTGTTACTTCTGCTCACATCTTGTCACCTTCTAGGTTACAGTGCGTATCACAAGAGGCACGGCAGCTGATGTCTGGGCACCCAAGTCCTATCTAGGATACCACTTTATCTTGGATAGAGACCTCAGCTTTTTACATGTCACTTCAATTAAGAAATAGTTCCCCTTCACAACAAATTTTCACATTTCAGAGCACCTGATGTCATTTGAGATATGTGCATGTGAAGAGTGACTCTATTGGTGCTATTAGAAAGGCTAATGACTTTTGTGGCCATTATTAATATTGGGAAATTATATCCTTATGTTTGCAGTCCTAGCATGTGCCAAATTGAAACCCCCATTGCAGAAACAGACTTGATGGTAAAAATACAGAGACCCCACTGAAAACATAGGTTGTATTTTTAGTTTTGATGTTCCCTAGCATGAAGATGCTGAAACTTCAAGAAATTATGTTAGCAACTGAAATAATAATTTACTCGTAGCATGGAAATGTTGGTTTTAATCTTTTAATTATTTTCTAAAGGCATGAAAGCCAACAGTTATTGACACCAGTTGTAGGCCAAAATTGATTTATTTTAGATGTATTTCAGGTAAACCTCATATGTGTCTAAAACTGACACTCACAAATTTTAACCCAGTAGAAAAATTAAATTCTCAAGTAAATTCTCAGCTCTGTCTTTCATAATTTTGATTTGCTTATCAAGGTGCTATTGGAGAGTTTTAGAAAAGTGTCTGACTACTGCCATGCTCAGATCATGTTTTCACATAGAGAGTTTGAATTTCTGCATTTTATATTAAGAAGGTACTTGATAGGAGGTGTAGGCATCTCTTGGAGTATGCACCAGGAATTCACCTACTCATTTCCCATATAATTTCCCTTATGAAGGAGTGCATTGGCCTCACACAGTTTGTGGCCCAATGACTCTTGGATCTTTCCTGAGGTCACCTATTCTTCATAGGGCTTAGATAAGTCCTACTTCTAAAAAAGAGTTTTAACACTTGCTCAGTGAGTACTGCTGTTTGCAAAAGAGAAAATAAAAATTGTACTTTGAATTTATTCAAGATAATTTAAGAATTATAGAATGCATCAAATTATACATGCTCCCACATCTAAAGCAACACTAGTGAGCAGGAAGCAAATTTGTTTTGAAATGATATCTTTATACTAAATTTCATTACATTTACATTAGTAGATTTTTAAAGGTCTGCAGTATTCACCCTGGGAGAAGAGTCATTTCTTACCCTCTGGTATATAATTTTGGTAGATATTAGATGAAAATATGCTATCAATATCACTGTAATATCCCTGACAGTAATTCTTCTAGGGATCCAGACATGATTTATCAGTAAGGGACTATCCTAGGTGTCAGACAATGATGTTTCTCTGAACTTCATAAACAGGTCCATTCTTGAAAGTCAGCTGTTTGTATACACTTATGGTTGTGTAGAATTTTAAGGGAGTAAGAATATTGAAATTAATTTATGTAAAATCCAGGAGAAATGAAAAATACAATTCCCATTTTTTTAATGAGTATTTTGTAACCATTTTCAGTATTATGATATCTCATGTTGCAATTTTTCTCAGCTGTAAATTTATTGCCTTGAATTAAGATTCTACCTGACAAATTTCTTCCAGTGGAGACAGAGGGAAATAAAGCTTCATGCTTCTCAGCCAGTTTAATGAGTACAGGTAATGACACAGACTGTGTAGTCAGTGCAATGCAGAAGAGGAATAAGGTATATGGTGTTTGCTGTAAGTGCAGAAAGTCATTGGTGTACTACAGCTAGTTCCACTGCGGGAAAGAGGAAACTTGGCACTGGTTTTAAGTTGGGTCTTGAATATCTTGAGGCACATCAAAAATGGGCTGTTGAAACTGGATTCCCTTCCTGATTTCGTTGGATATAGGATACAAGGGTAGACCATCTATCATAAAGTTGTTGCAGAATTTGTGACATTTTCCAGCTTTGCTGTAGAATAAATTTCTGCCCTCAGCAATGGTTGTCCACTAAACCTTTGGCACTGTAAGTGAAGGTGAAGTGTTTTCCTATGAAATATTGTTGAATTATGTTTTTGTGTTTATGAACTGTTCTCTCCCTCAAATGCAGTTCTCCCTGAAATAAGGAGCTCTGATTGTGGGATGCTGTATTTTTTGTCCTTCATACACATAATGCTATTTAATTTTTCTTATCCAGTACTTCAGCGAGACTTCTAGTGTGACTGAGGACAACTCACATGAATGAGAACTCTTAGGATCAAAGGTTTTAAAATATGCTGCTCTTCTTAAGTCGCTCATAGCAGTCAGTGAGTAGCACAAAAAAAGTGCCACAAAGAACTGCTTATGAGCAAGCCTCATTTGAAAGCAGGTGCTGTTGTAGTTACCCAGCAGAAGACTCAGTTCATGAGTTGTCCGCAGACTACAGAAGAAAGAAGTTTTAATACAAAAGGATTGTCTCATTGACCCAGCTTGATCTGTGTTTCAAAGGCAAAGCTGGAGGTGTACTACAATGAGCTTCACATATTGATCAGTACAGTACAAGAAAAGAATGACACAGCTCAGCCCATGCCATTGTCCTTTTTTACTTTTTATCTCCTGCCCCTGCTTCTTTTCAAGGTAAAAAAAGAGTTGCAATTAGAGATTATACTTCCTACTTGAAATGGGGAGAAAATGCTGAGAAATCACAGGTATCCTGGAAGAGTTTATTTTTACTTTATACATTTTTAACTTCACAAAGCAAATAAATATTTCTGAAAGAAAAAAAGGCAAGAAAGAGAAGTGGGAATACTTTTTCCTTTCCTTTTCTCTCTCTCATATGCACATATATATATGCATGCACGCACACACACACAGACACACACACACACACACAGACACACGGTAGTTTTGCAAACTGAAATGAATATGGACATCACTTGGAATAATCTTTCAGCTCCCCATTTTCCATTGCTATGGGAATAATGAAATCAATTTAAAAAGACTAACAACAGACTGTTTTCCCATGAGTCAAAACTCATTTTCTGATATGAATGAAGGAGTTCTATACAGCAAGTAGTGTGGAGCACTGGAAAAATTTTAATGACCTGCAAGTGGCAATGTACGAATTATATAGGTCACTCTCAGCTAAACCAGATGTCTTAGCTACCAAAAGTTCCAATTACAGAAATCAGAAAGCAGAATTATAGCTTATAATAGGTTTGTAAAAATATCTCTGATGGAGCTGTTGCCTTGTTATTAAAATGGTTGAATATTGACTCAGCTAACCTCTCTGTATTCATCCACCCAGTGGAATTTTTCGTCATCCACATTAGGTCCCTTAGATAACATGGAGGAACAATCAATTAAGCAGAAGTTGCACCAAAGCCAGCATGCTGACTACTCACTGTTAAAGCTAGCTACTAGAAAACTCAGATTGTTAGCATGATTATATTGGTTACACCTGAAAAACAAAAAAAGATTATTTTTAACCTGGTTTGCCCTGGGCCTCCCATAGCTGCTTCCTGCTGTGGAGGATGCCCAGGTCTTTATCATCCCTGTGAGCCATTCAGGATAATGATGTCATCACATTTTCATGCCCCCAAAGTCATAAAACAAATTAATTTTTTAATAGGTTCAGGTTTTCTAAGACAGAGGTGGAAAGATATAGATCCTAATAAAGCTGGGAAGGTAGTGGACAGACATCCCACTCTTCAGCATGGTCAAGTCTAAATTGTTCTGAACACGCTCAAAAGAACTGTGGGTGCCAAAGGAGCTTCCTGTGTGAAAACATGGACTGTTCAAAGGCCTAAGGAGTATGTCCACCTCCCTATCTAGGTAGAAACTAAATGGAAGGCTCAAAGACTTGCATTTGGAGACATGTCAGTGACATGTGCTTATACTTTTCTGAATGTGTTTGTTGAGCTATTGCTTGGTCAAAACTCTGCAGAAAGGTGTCTCCATGTGTAAAAATACTGCCCTTTTCATCTGTGTTTTCAGTAATGGTAAATGTACCCACCTGTGCCAAAAATCTCTTCTCCATATGTAAAATATTTCTTTTCTTTGTAACCCAGAACTTGAATGAAACACTTTTTCATTTGAGAGCCTGGAACTTCCCTTTTTACCAGTGACATATAGCTAGGTTTCTAGGTTTGCAGGTCCACCAGGCTTTGGACACAAAAGCTGATGTGTTTCCATTCATAATAATTCTATTTGCTTGCAAGAAAAAACAAAGCTATGCATTTCAGTCATTACAAAAGGCCATTATTAATTTATTCTTGTTGTGCTAGAACTTGATAGTCTGTCTGTATGCTTAAAATGCTTTTGTATCTCTTTCTTTGTTATCTCCTGGGCATGTAATTTAATTAACACATATACAGTGCTTTGAAGATGTAAAGTGATCTATGAATGTTTAAAGTACCAAATTAAGGCTTTCATGGGTGAAACTGTGGGGCAGCAGACAGAGCATGTAAGATACTATCATAAGTGCTTGAATGTAATTATTCCTGCCAAGAGCAGGAGCAAATATAATGCCCCAGAGTTGCTGTGGGGTGAAAAAAACCACAGCAACCACAGTGTCAACTATTGAAAAAGCACCAAGCTTTTGCCGCCATCCAGAGATGAGGAATTGAATCCCCTCTGCTATACATTTCTCTAGTTCCCATTTAAATATGATGGATTGTTTTTCATGATGACTTCACCATACAATCCTGGGAATGAGGAAGGAAGGTACCACAGGGGAGCGTAAGACCTGGCTGTTTAGGCCCATATTCCACCAGCTGTTAAAATATGAAGAAAATGGATTCACTAAGTTCATGTGAATAAGTAGATTCATGCCTGTCAGTTATGGACAGTACTGAATAAGGTATGCTATGTCATCTTGCTAAGTCAGGGGTACAGAGGTATTTTACAGTTAAGGTTATATGTAACGTAACTACTTTAGAAATACAGCTGGTAGAATTAGTCCCATAATACAACAGCAAAGTAACATAAAGAGCTCCAGTGAGAGGAAAGAACTGGCTTTTAAGAAATCTTTGGGTTGGGACCCAGTAGCTTCCTGATTGTTTGCAGCTGTTAGAAGCCATCAAAGATGGGTTCAGTAACCTAACAGAAACAACTAGTGCCATTTGAAATCATCTATCTAGAATAGGGCTAGAGATATGGTGCAAGCCCTTCAGGGAAAACATGCCCTTCCAGAGCAGTAGCTGAAGCTCAGGAGAGTAGTCATCTGCCAATCCTGACTGCCAGTCCTGCATGAATGTTAGAAGATATTAGGATGTTTCAGATGGCATTGGCTGCCTATGTTTATGCAACTGAATCCCATCCATGCAGTCAAGTGCCACCATTTGGCATCAAAAGGAG
Source organism: Turnix velox (assembly GCA_013400935.1). Classification (NCBI taxonomy): domain Eukaryota; kingdom Metazoa; phylum Chordata; class Aves; order Charadriiformes; family Turnicidae; genus Turnix; species Turnix velox. The sequence goes on from VZTY01003050.1 coordinate 276,195, forward strand.
TGATAGTGTCATGGCTTCTATTCAATTTCCATGCCATTAATCTCTCTTCTTTTGGAACCTCTGCATACAGAACAAATCAACTCAGCATCAAAACTGTTAGCTACAGATTACATTGAAAAGGTTAGAATCTATCTAAAAGAAAACAAAATTTATCCAATGCATTTTTCAGGTGGAATTCCCTATCAATATCTCGGTTCATCCCATTTAGGCTTTGACAAGCACTTTGCAGTTGTGACTTATGGTATTCTACCCTAAAGGCCAGACAAACAACACTGGTACTATATTGTAGATTGATGCAGGAGAAGAACTTATTTTATTTTTTTCTCAGCTGGAAATTGTTATTGCTTTTTATTGTGATCTTAAAATTTGTTCCTGGTGTGAGAACATTTTCTTTTTTTCTGTATGTGCTTTATCTTGTTTTTGAGTGGAGGTGAGGAGGAATTAGCAAATCAGCATATTTATCACCGACTGACATGTTCACATCTGATGGGTTTTATCTTGCACATGTTTATTATATTATTCACAACAGGATCCCTATTATGAAGTGGATGAATGCTACTATTCATTCAAAACAGATGCACATTAAGTGACAGTCACTGAGTCACTGCCTTTTATATGTCAAGGAAATCAGTACAAAGTTGGCTGTTGCTTGACACAGTTACATCAGTCAGTTTAGAGGATAGTTATCCTTTAGCATGAACAATACCATCCTAATTTCTATTGTATAGCTTGTCATTGCCATGTAGTACTACCTTACTGCTGCTGTTATTTCTACAAGAGCCACAGATATGGTGAATCGAAACTTACTATATTCTTTCTTAGGATTAAGTGCTCTATCTCTCTATTTCCTTATCTGATAAACAGTGAACAGGTGAAAGAGTTCATCTTTTATACAAATATGTAGTCTAAACTAGTCTACTAGTTTAGATTTTCATTGTAATTGCCATTGGAAAACAATTTACTGCTTTTATTTTTTTTCCCTCCAGAGGGAAAAATCTGTAAATTTTCAGATTCAGTCATTATAATGATGAACATGTGTTGTAGAAACATACTGAAAGCATCATATACCTATCAAGTGATTATGTTTTCTTCAGAATATCCAAGTAAAGTCTATCCTAATCACTGCATGCATTTTTCAAAGGCAACAGAAAAATAAGACACTTCCGGAATTACAGTTAATGATGACAGCTGAAAGATATAATATTGTGTGAAAAAACATATATCTAGAGTCACATTAATCCTTTTATTGCTAGTTCAGTATGTCTTGCATACTCTCTTATGAGCCTGTTTTGCCTCTGTTTCTGTAAAGGCTTGAATGAAGTTAAGGAGGTGCTGCCAAGTTACTATCAGCAAAAAGTTTAAATTTTTCTAGAAGAAATTACCCTCATGAAAGTATCAGCATTTACAAAGCTCTGCTTTGCTGTCCTGTTCACGACTGAAATTCACACTAGCAGCTCAAAGAATTAAGTTTCTTTTTTGCTGCTGTAGAAATAAAAGGAGTTAATGTGGTGTACATGATCTAAAAGTAATCCGTCTCTATTGCCTACTGCCTAAACAGGTTGACTAATGATAACTGATGATTATCTGCTTGGAAAATAATGGGCAAATTTCCCTTGCTGTAACTTCACTGACTTCAGGCTGCACTATGTTTTAATTATAGCATGTTCAAACAAGACTCAACAAAGAACTAGTAGATGTGCTAAAGGGAAAAATCCTCCTTTGGTTGTGCGTCAGACTATTACTATTATTTATTTAAGCACTTCTAACATGACAGTCTTGACCTACTTGGTCTTTTCTTCTGCTAATGGCTCTGAAATTGAAACAATTCACTTGGCATTTTAGACTGTCATTAAAAAAAATGCCCAGGAATGCCAGAATGGAGACATTTCCTCCCCATTTATGTCACTACAAGCTGCTTAAAAGAGTTGCTTTGCTGTGCTATTCACAGTGAAGAGAAGATAAAAACCTCTTGCGAAAAATCATTGTACTTGGAGCACAAAACCAAGGTAAATTCATTTCAGCTACTCCATGATTAGTTGCCTTTGAAGATTATCAGACAAAATCTTTCAACTTAACATCAGTGGAAGGCTTCTTATGCAGTGAGGTTATACTTGAACTCATTATGCCCCCATCACATTTCTTTAAAAATAATGAATAGTCAGTTCCTGCAGTGAGAAACTCAGACGACGAAATACAGTCATTGAATGACTTTGGAGTGTCTTGCCACTGTGAAGGTGCATTTGGGGAGCCTTACAGAGAAGCAAAGAAAAGAACTGCAAGTCCTGACTCTTTTTCATTAATTTTATTTGGGAGCTTCTGATGGTCATTTCTCCTTCCTCTCTTTTTCTTTTTTTCTTTTTAATTAATTTACAGCTGTAAATTTTCCCTTTTCAATTACAGTTATGCTATTTAAGCATTTGTCAATAGTCTTATTGATGAAAAACACAAAATAAAAGTCATCCAAGCATATGCAGATCCATTAGAAGTAATAGAGAAGTAAACATTTAACAAGCAAACTGTCTTCAGAGAAACTGATGTAAGACACAGACAGGAGCACAAGTGCTAAAAGGTGCAAGGAGCCTTTTAGTAGTTATCTGCACACAGATGAAGCAAAGAAAGAATCCTTATGAAGTCATTCACAGTTCCTCCTTTGCTCTGCTCTCAGCGTCTCATCAGACCTCTCCACTTTCCTCCTTCCCCTTTCCTCCAACTTCATTCTCCTCTTCCACCAGTGTCCTACATCAGCTCCTCCATAGCTCCCACCCTCATTGGAAAGGGAGTATGCAAGAGCCTTACAGTCTTGGCAAAAGAGCATGGAGAACCAGGCATTAAACTGGTGAATAATGGACCTGGAGTCCTCTCCTCAGCATTAATACTTCCTTCTCTAGTCCTTCTCCAGTGGTGCTAACTTACCTTCCCTCCTCTGTCTGCAGATCCCAATTTCTTGGTCTTCAGCTCTCCAGCACAAACCACACTTTCTCTTACAGCCCATGAGCAGATGAAGAAGGATGAGTCCAGCTTGCTGTTCAGAGTTGCTCCCTGTGGGCTATCATATGGACTATGGTCATTCACTTCCTCATATATTCACAAGTCCAGCAAGGTAGAAGCACAAGGTGCAGAGGACCAGGCATTATTCTTTTTACAACCTGGAATAAATTTCCAATTTATTCAAGCTGTCCTCTCTGTAAGTAAACTGAACAATTAAGGGGCATTCACTTATTTTTCATGCACTGAAAGCATGAATTTTTCATTACCTTACAATTCACATTTTTCCCCCAGCTTCATTAACTGTCTAGTGTGAACTTTATTGTCTACACATTCATATGCTTTAACTAGCTCGTGTGTTCAGGAGCAATGTCTTGCAGACTGTTGTCTCTTGCTCTCTGCAAAAGTGTTGTTATTCCCTGAAATGGAAAAGAGAAATAAAGAGAATAAATAATAATTAAAAAGCATGTTTATTTTCAGGCAGCAGCACTCAGCATTCCTCTGCAAACCACACTGTGCAGGATCTTGTAAACCTTGATTGGAAACACATCATCATAATAAAAATGTGTACATCTCTTCTTTAACTCCCTCCTCTCCAGGCTTAGAATTAAACAAAACGTGGCTTTCAAGGGATTTTGCTCAGAGAAACATCTGTGTTCTCTACTAAGACTACTCATTTCAAAAAGCTTCAAAGAAGCACATTTTTATGAGCTTTAGTAAAGACAAAGTTGGAGAAAATAGACTGGCAGTCTATAGTTACATTCATTTCAGGTGAAAAACCTTTCAGTGACTTCTCTGAGGATGTGTAATGAAAATTATTTGGGAAATGTCCCCACTGTGAATGCCCAGCTGCCTAACTCAGATCTATGGCAGCAGTTCAGGGATGAAACAGAGAGTGACCTGACCCGATTAAACCTTGACACTGCCCCACTACCAACAGTATGTGTGGCCTAAGTGTTGTCCCTTTTCACAGATGTGTGTGTGTGCTCTTAATGTCTTGGGCTGTGTTTACAAAGTCATTGAAGCCAGCATGATGTTGGACAGTGGCAGGAACAGCCTATTTCAATCTAATGCACAAAAAGGCTGTCACACAGGAGGAGAAAGATTACATTTAGTTGCAGTGTAGCTGTGAAAGTGGACTATTAGCTTCTAATACAGACTTTTTTGTTATCTCCTTTTTTTTCTATAAAGCTACAGAGACATGGGATTATACCTGTGACTGCCAGAGAAAGTGAGTACAAGCAAGGGCAGATTGGTGAGGTCTCAGGTCATGGTGTCGTGTCATGAGTGTAGCCTTCCCTCTGGAGCCAGAGACAGCTTTCCTCCATCCTCAGCCATCTTTTAATGCTAATACTAGTGGGCCTCATCTCACAACAAAATGCACATATCCTGTTGAAAACCCAGCATTGCATGCTAACAAGTGGGGAGAGAGAAAAAAAAAGTGTTTTTGAAATAAATCCAGGTGACAGTGCTGGGATTTTGGCATCACATGTTCTCCTTTTGGCTGTTTAGAATGGTGGCATCTGGCTAATTAGGCAGTGCCAGTGCTAAAACAATCCATACTGCACACATTTATTGTACTGGATCTGGGACTGCTTGAATATTGGTCTGGGGCTGCTTGCTCTCATAATGTGAGCCTGTCACTGACTGTTTTAATGTTTGTGGCTTTGTATTTTCTTGGGTAAGAACTTCTGAAGGTCTATGAAACCCTGAAAAAATTATTTGTTTCTCAAATGGTCCCTTTTCCTTTTCTTAGAAGTTTTGTAGTAGTGATTCAAACTTCAGTGTCTCTCAGAAGGGAGATGGAGGAGTGTTCACTGAGCAAAGCAAAGCCATCCTAACAACACTGAGTTTGTTTTGGACTACCTAACTAAAAAAATGCAAGTTTTATCAGACTTTAGGCACCTGTCCCTGGTGCTACTTCAGAGCAGCAACCTTGAACCAAGAGACAAACCCTGAAGTCAACCTAGCTCACCTGGGACATGCATTTTAAAATACATGGTTTCCTACTACCTGAAACAGGCAGTTGCAATCAAGTTGTCTTAAATACTATTTAAAAGAGTAGAAAAGTTTGAAGAAAAAAAATAGTTGCAAGTCATTATCCTGTCAAGGCAATCTTCTACAAAGTGTCCTAAGCAGTCCTCCTAGTCTAAGATCCACCAAGTAAGAGATGGAGATCATAGTCACATGGCAAAGTTGCTGAAATATTTACACTGGTATTACCTTTACTTTCTTGCTTAAATATTACTGCTTTATGTGGGATATCTGATATTAAAAAGGTGTCTCTCATTTGCTTGGATTTAATCACATTTCTTGAGGATTGTGGTTCTAATGGAGAGAAATTGTATGTATTGGAGTAATTTGGTGAAGCTTTGGAGATATTTATATAACAAAACATTCACCTGTTGCCTTTAATATTTATATTAACCCCTAAGCACATCAGCTGAATTAAAGATCTGCAGTGGTGCTTCATCTACTTATACTTTGGTAGAGGTAAGTTTCAAAATTTTACCATGAAAATTAAATGTTATTGTTGCCATTTTATAGCAAAATTCTAAGTCCATGGAAGTAGAAATAGGCACTGAATCCAAAACCTCTCAGCTGTGACAGAAATATTGTTCCTGTTTAGATGTATAAATAGACCTTTCACCCTCTGTGTATATATTCCAGGAGAGCCTTAAACAAGCTAGTACTTCAAAGTCTGATTCCAAATTTCAGCGTGAATACACAACAAAGAGAAAGAGAGGAGGAATAAAAAACATGTAAACTGGAAGAGGTCACCTCTCCCACTTGTGGAACTTGTCTCTGACTCAAAGACTGTCAATGAACAAATGTTTATGTTTTAGGCAAATGCTGGGAAGCCTAATTGTATCAAAGCATATGGTGAAACAAGCAGTTTCCTACATGGGCCCAGGATGGGGCAAGAATTGATTTGTGGGAGCTTCTTTTCAGCCAACACTGCTCAGACAGGGCCCTGTGTGATGCAGGGATGAGCACTTGGGAATGATCTGTGGAACCATCATCAGCATAAAATTACCACCTTTTTGTTTTTAATTGGGTTACTCAGACTTTACTAAGGACAAATTTGGGCTGCAGTGTATTTATACATAGAAATGATGCATGTGGTGGAAAGAAGACTAGCTTTTTTCATTGCTCAAGCTTAATCCACAGGCTGTCAGTTGGAACAAAACCATCTTTATGTGGAAAATTAGTGAATTGCCCTTGGATGCCTCAGGGGGAAAGTAAACATGGAGCCCCCTGAATCTTGATGCTCTTTTTACAAAGTCAGTTTTTGAGCAGAAACACACTTTAACCCCAAACTGGTATAAGATGCTGCCAAATTACACACATGCTATCAGAATAGGGAAGTTGTACTCTACTTGTTGGATATAAGCTTGAGTGCCTTTGAATTAACAGTTAACGCTGTACTCATTAATCTGAACAGGGAAGAGCAGGCAGACTGTCACAACATACCTCAGTTCAGTGGTCATGCAGAGCAGGTGAGAGAATGCTAACCATTTACAAAGTGAAGCAGCTGATCTCCATCAGCCCCATAATTTAATGATGAAGAGAAAAAGGCAACCAACTGCAAGATCCACAGAAAGATTTATGACGTATCTGAAAGTCCAGGGTCCCAACAGGCAATGTACAACCTACAACTACCCAGAATGATTAGACTTAAAGCTTTTAAATGCTTTACCAACTCATGAACTACTAAGGGCACAATTCATAAATGTATTATGGTCCATTTACTACACAGCTTCTGGGGATAAAAAAAACTCCTTTGGGAAATAAGCATGAAATTCAACACTTTCAAAGAAAGCATTTGGAACTAGAATGGCAGTTCAGAAAGAAAAGGTACTGACCTTAAACAAGGGATTAGGTAAACTGAGATGCAAATTTTCCTCAAAGAAGAGCTGAATAAAGAAACATTTTTTGTTCATGAAATTGGATTGAATTTAATCTCAGCATCTAGTGAAATTTTTACTTTTTTTATCCCTCATTTAAGAGAAGAGTTGAGGGTTAAAAAATTTCCCACTGAGAAATATGGCTGTTTGACTTCTAGAGAGCATTGCTGTTGAATGGAAGCTACTATTGCCTCTGAACTGTGACATAAAAACTCTAGCAAGTCTTGATGGGGTTACTTGAGATGTTACTGTCCTCAGTTGCCTGTCCTCCCTCTCTGCCAGAGGATGTCACAGCCCTTATGGAAGCTGGCATAAAAAGAATTGCCAGCACTCCACCTGCTGTGCTTTATGTTCTGTCACTTTAGTTAAATCCATCTTCATCAGCAGTGAGAGCTAAAGCCAGTCAGACTAAGATACTTAACCTATGCCTTTTTTTTTTTTTTTTTTTTGTGGACATTATTACTCACATGATATTTGTCAGCAAAGAGGTAGGGATTGTAATTATTTGAGTCAACAACATTTTAAACACAGCTAGACTTATAGGAGCTAGCCTGAGCTGTTTTTGTTTTTGCCTCCGTCTTGCCTATCAACAATATTGTGGAGTGGGATGCAGCAGAAGCAGCACTTCCATAGATAATCGTTGTGAGGAAGAGCATTCATCTGAAGGAAATTAAATTGTTTCTGCAAGTGTATCTCAACTGGAAGTGTAGTCACAATTGGAAACAGCTTGGAAATTGCTGATTGTAACAGTCTTGTAAACATTACTTTTGAGAGGTCTCTGCTGATATGCATTGCTTGTCCAGATCACCTGGGACAAGTTTTCAAGTGACCATTTCATTGCAGTACAGCTGATTCTCTGAGCTGGAGCAACACCTTTCAAGTGTGATACATACAGTGAACCCTAATAAACAGGTAAATGTTTGCAGGTTTCCTACCTGGATGTTCCCAGTTACATAGTGAGGGACTCTGAGTAGTACCAGCTGCACCATGTCACTCTTGTATTTTTGTGTGAAGATCACCTGGGAAGAATCCAGAACACTGGTGGAAATTACATGTGCTAAAAGACAGCTCTTGGTGATGACATGAGGAATGAGAAATCTCACACAGGGCAAAGTCAGTGGGTTCAGCCATATGGAATCACTAATTCTTCTGAACAAATTAAGTATTTTCTGACTTTATTTTCCTTTGCAAGAGAGATTTTGTAAAATTTTCTCTTGCTGATGGAACTTGGTTTATAGTTTCTCACTGCAGGTGGATCTGAATAGCCTGGAGATAGACATTATATAAAAGAAAAGAAGTGTTCCAATCTATCTGAATAAAGCAGTAGTGAAACTTTCATGAGAAAACCTAAGCTACTTCATAACAAATTTGAATATATCTCAGAAAAACTGCCTACTTCCAAATATGGAAATTACACAAGTAATAATATATACCATGTTGTTTTCTGGTCCAGAGACAACATATAACCTAGGATCTATTTTTGCACAGAGAAAAATCTGCCCTCTTTCATGAAGCATGAGGCACAAATGATTTTTTTTTTGCCCCATGGCCTCAAATTTCCTCCACTAACAGTAAAAAAATACTGAGCAGATTTGTTATTGATGGTGTGCCATTGTTAGTCTGGGATACCAACCCTCCAGTATCTGGTTTTATGGGCATTGGATCCACCTAAACACAGACATGTTGGTGTTTTCTCTATGCTTTTTCACAAATATCCACTAAAACCAGGCATATCTACAATTGTCACAGAATGCAATTCTTTGGTGCACAAAAGTCTATGCTGACTATTTTTCTGTGGCAGCTCCCTGGCTTCTTACATACTGGTGCCAAAAATTAATGCTTATTCTGATACTCAGCCAAGCTGAGTGTTGTATACTTTGAAATGCCTGTGAGAAATGTAAGTTCATCCTTTAAATATCTATTAGGTAGTTCATATTCTCAGTGCTCAGACAATATAAATTAATTGAATTAAAATCAGTAGTTTAACATTTAAACATTCATACTGGAATCAAAACAAAGTGAAGGATGAATGAAATAGTGTTTACGCTTTAAATCTGTAAAAGTTTCTGGTTTGAATTTTTTTGTTCCAGAGCCAGCCTGACATTTATAAGTATTTGTGCATTTTCTGACTTTTTCTCAACAAGCAACAATAATTTTTGCTTCAGGCTTGTAGGGTGCCATTATGTCCAAAGCATGCTGACTGAGCAATGTTCACACCATGAGGACAAGAACGGTGAGCATGTCAGGATCTAGATAAAAATAGACTGATGCATTTGCTAGTCTTGTGAAAAACACTTCTGTGTAGATGTGCCTTGGTCTCCATTATGCTTCTGCTCTAAGGGTATTCATACAGCTTATCTATGAGTTGACACGATGAAGAAGAGAAAGAAGTATGTGTGCTTATTAATTTCACAAGTAAAAGAGACAACTTAATTTCTTGAGTCAAAGCCTAGGTGCTCAGCTGTACATCATACATTATCTTCATTAATCTACTGTAACAGATAAGAGTGGTGAAACTTATTCATACCTCAGATACACTTCTTGAGCATAATGAGTGAACACAGCATTTAGTGCTCCCACTTGTAATCCTGCCTGCTAATTTGAAAGTAGGAAAAAGGGCTGGGCATGCTTAGATGAAGACAGATGTGTAAGCATCTGCATTGGGCATCGTGTGATTTAGAAAAATGGCGAAAGATGCCAGTGGTATTAGTCAAGCCTTTACATGTATTCCCACGTAATTTTTAGAGATCCAGAAGCAACATGTTGGTAGATTTTGATATGCAAACTGAATGGTGAGTGGAAGATGGATTCCATGCTGTGCTTGGACACAGTTCCCAGCTCCCTCCTACTCTGTGAGAAATGACTGCAATCATAAACCTACCACATAATGAAGACTTCAGTAGGAGCAGGAAACACTACCACACCAGGAATTTGCAGGACATCTGGTAAATCAACAACATTATCACAAACATCATGGCCAACAGTCTGAGCCACAGCAACAGTATATTCATTTTCCAAATGTTCCAACTGAGAAAGCTACTCGGACCATTCCCACTATACACCAGATGGTTGATTGGTAAGCCAATATTTTCTCTATAGACAGGAGCTTACTCTTCCATCATTAGGAGGCATTTTGCATAGGGACCAGATATCATATTAGAGACAGGATTTTCTCTGGCCTGTGTTCTGCTGAGGAAATTATATATACTGCAAAACATACACTCCACAATATGGACAACTGCAAGATAGTGAAAGAAGTGTTGAGTTGTTTAATCTGCTTCATTTCAAAGACATATGAGAAACCTCAGTGACAAACTGCCCCTTTTTATCTTGACTGACAGTAAAAATATTTTAAGTGAACTTCAATGCACTAAATTGTATTAAATATGACACGATATAAAATTGATATGAAAATTAATTAGTCTGCTGTACAGAAGAAGTGTCAGAGAACCACAAAACTAAACCAGAGAAACAGTAGCTTTGCACAGTCCTCTGTGAATGATAATCTAGGCTCCAAGAAACTAGCAAAGCACAATTTCTAGTATTTTAGTCAAACAAAAACATCTGGAAAATCAGTGGAAGCTGTCCTTTACTGAATATGTACTTGAGGAAAAACTTGATAATAGAAAGCTGAATTGACTTCATGTATTGACTCTGCAAAGTGCTCTCCAAATTTTTATAGTGACTGCTTACAGACAGAAAAATCCTTGTATTCCTAAAACATCCAGTCTTGCTATTAGTCTGATTATAAAGATTTTGATGCAAATGTTTGTCTTTCTTCTGGTTATCTGTGTTATAGCTGTAGCTGTAAATCACTGGATGGGTTCCTAGCTCATTAATTCAAGGTTTTTGAAATGTCTTATGAAAGCCAGCAATTTCCTTAAAGTTGTTCCAGTCTGATATATGTTCCTTCTATTAAACCAAATAGAAATACAGTATTTGCGTATTATGTATTTCATGGCCTATAATCATGGTTACTTGGTATGCTGTTGAAAAAAGTTAGCCTATTTTTTCCTTGCAGCTTCACCAAACTCTTATTGCTTAACCCCACTGTTTCCATGACCAGTGTGTATGGCAGATTGCTGTTTTCGAAGAAATATCAGAAGCAATAAAGCCTCTGAAAAGGGCTAAGAAAATATGCTACCTTTTAATTTTAAAATTATCCTAGTATTTATTGGGTGAATTTTAGTACTATATTCGAGTAAAAATACGAAATTAAGCAGAGTGATTAGCCTACATGTTGAGAATGTGCCACCTGCTTAGTTCCACATCTGTAAGAAAACTCAAGACAGACTTAGTAAAGCTATATTGAAAGCTACATTCTCTGAAGTATCCACACCTTGTGAGCTTCATCATTTAAAATACACTGAGGGTGAGTCAGATTTTTCCTGCAACTCTAACTCTTTCCTGGCAGTTAGAAGTGACAGCCTGGTCATTGGAGTTGGAGAATGCAGTGACAAATTCCAGTCAGCACTTACAGGGTTGTGCCTGCTTACTCAATAAATATCTGAATAGACACACATTTCACTCAGAATCTCTGCTTCCTTTGAGCTTCCAAAATTTTGCAGCTTCTCCACTTCATGTCTTTAAACCCTTATTGCACAAAGCCATATTCTTATGCTTAAGAACAGTAATACCACTGAAGCCAACAGAACTTATGTATGTAAAATTTTAAGTATTTTTGCAGGATTTTGCATTAAACTTTAAGTCTGAGATCTCTGACTTTGGAAGTCTAAGAGCTTCATGACCTTTCAAGCATGGATTATCCTTGTTTTCTGCAGAAATGGTGCTGAACATACTGCTTGTGCTTAGGAATAACAGAGGCTCTCGAAAGGAGTACTGGTCTCCTCGGGATTGAAGTGTGGTATTACTTTACTTGCAAAAGGTGAATAAAAGAGACAGCAAAGGAGACTTTCCAGGCTGGATCAGTACAGACAAAGTAGTTCAGATCCTGGTCTCAATAAAGTAAATGGCAGCTATGCCCTGTGACTTTAACTGTCAGTGAAGAGAAACGACTGTGTAATTGCTAAAATCTGATACTGAGCTGGTAGGAAAGAGACAGCATTTCAGGGTTACAGAAGTGTCTGTGTTTTTTCATGTTTTTTTCTAAAAAAACCCCAAAAAACCCATAACAAAGAAAGCAACTGAACAAACCAGGCTGATGTATTAAAACAGGATTTAACAGAAAGAGTTAATTTCAGTCGTAGTCTGCTTTAAAAAAAAAACAAAACAAAAAAGGATTTAATATACTTTTCAATCATGTCAACTGAAATGCAACTTTCCCCAATGATAGACTGGCCTACATCTATCACAAGGTAAACAATCTGTGCTAAAAGCATAAAGACTTATTTTTCCTTTATTCTTATCTCAGTAAAACAGTCCACTGACGGAAGCGCCTTTTGTCTGGAAGAGATTTGGTTGTGTTTCACCCTAAACTAATGCAGAAATAGAGGCATATTAGAGAAGTTTTGACTGCCAGTGGCAGTGGAATTCATTGGCCATCATTTCACTCTCTAACAAATAAATTCAACTTATTGTTGTAAATAGCTGCACATAGGTTTTCAGTTTCTTAAAAATTACTTATCAACTTTTTCAAGAGCTAAAAAGTCATTAATGACAGGTGCTTGCAGAAAGAAAAGGAAAAAGAACAAAAAAGCATCAACCTATCAGACTTAACTTTGACAAAGCTGAATGATAAGAATCAGTATTCCTGGAGGAATGATCATCTTAGAGTGTTGACACTCTAAGAAGTATGCAGGAGCTGTTAAGGAGTAACATCAGCCTTCAATTAGTGGGGTGGTATTTTAAGTTGGGGGTGAGGTTGCTTTGTTTTATTTTAATCTCTTGCAGAAGAAGGTCACTTAATGCTTGAATTCCAAAATTTTGGGCAGGTGATAAGCAAACAATATCCAAGGCACTACTGTTACATCTTAATATCTGACAGTTGGTATCCATCTCTAGGGACTGAAGCTGAGGAGAATCAGGAAGGAGCCAAACAACAAAGCTCTTCTTACAACCCCCTGCATAAGTGTGAATTGTTCCTAATAGCATGTCTAGGGGCATCTTTAACTAATTGAGCAAATTGTTTTAGCTTATGTCAGTCATCTGCAGAAATACAATGCATTTGCGTTATTGTTCAGTTTCTTTCTTAAAATACCCAGCTCATCTGTCTGTTGAAATGTCAAATGGTAAAAATGGCATGAGACCTTTCTTTTTATCAAATCGCGTAGAGTAACTTTCAACTGTACATGATCACTTAGCAAAGTTTTTACTTTTTTTTTTTTTACTTTTTAGTTAAAATTCCAGTTTGGTATCTTTTATACTCCTTTTTATTAGATATTAAATGATCAGTCAGCTGTAGGCATGCAAGCTAAAGCATCACAGTGATAACAAATATAGCAAATATTTAAAAGACCGGTTTGTTAACATATGATGGGCATGACAGATTTGGCTAAATTATCTGAATATATTTATGTAAATATGTTCTTAAATTTAAAAAGTAGATTTGTGTCAGTAGTATAGTAGTGAAATTTATAATGCCTTACTATTCCCTGCAAACAGAATATCATGAAATCAAGTTGCATGCCTACCTTTATCTTTAACTTAATTGCAGCTTTTGACACCTTCTTAAAACATTCCTTATTTCTAACCTTTCACCTTCTCCATGCATTATCTTAATTACTCTTTCTAAAAGAAGATTAAGTGTGCCTCTCTTGACCTCCCTCTTTTCTCTCCATTCCTCATAGTCATCCTAAAGTTTCATTATACTCCTAATCACATTTTCTTTTTTTGTTATCTATCCTTTTGTGAGGTATTCTGATTATTCAGTCTTGGTTTTCCAGTTACTACTCTGGCTGGTTTTACACTACCTTCTTTTCTTAGAGAAAGGGACTAATATCTCTTTAAGAGATCAACTAAAGACAGTATTTCATTCACTGTTTTAACATCAGTCACTCTCATATCAGCATCTTCATTGTCATCTTTCTCTTCATCAAACTTGCCTGCCTTTTCTCCCTTAAGACTTGCTTCTGTAAGTTCTGCCTCCCTTGAAGTGTAGTAGCAATAAAAGCCATCTCCTTACCTCCTTCTGGAACCCTGTCAGCTGTCACTTTCATTCTGGTGCCACTAAAAAAAACTCATTGACATCTTTTGTAAGTCTGGAGGTCCTTTCAGATGCCCCTCTTCTGCTCTAAGCATGAGAAAGCATCTCTCCCTTTGTATTGGTGCCACTGTTACTGATGCTTCTATAAAGCTTCCAAGTTCCTTCTCTTTCTGAACAGAAATTGAGAACACTCCCCATTCACACCATTTTAGGGTAATGTTATCTCTTCCTTGTTGCATTGCTTAAGAAGTACATGATTTCATTTATGCAAACCATACAAAGACAACATTCTCCTCAACCACTATTTTCTGTGTTTGGGTCCTGTTGACTCATATCATCAGTTCTCTGCTTCTCTTTCTGCTTGAGACTTTAGATCCTTTCTGAATCTAATCTCATCCTGATGTTTATACCAGTGGTGGAAGATGAGTGAACATGTTGTTTAGATACAAAGAACTTGGGTCTGTACATGCTGCTGGCATCCTAGCACCCAGGTCTCACAGTTTGAGGGCAGGTGGTGTAAGCATATAATGAAAGAAAGCAGGTGGATGTTGAGAGAATAAGATACTCTGAATTTTTTTTTTGCAGGGGTATTATTATTCAATTCAAATTGCTAAAGGAGCAAATCTAATGTAAACAACAGTTTACTAGCTGTTGTAAATCCCAGCTGGTGAGGTGAATTTCCCCCATTTTATGTATTTGATCCACAGGCACCTAATTTGGCTTCATGTGTTGCACTTCCAGAACAAGATGTCTAAATCAGTCTGCTTAAATGTTCAAGTTAATCACACCAGATCTGCATTCTTAACCTTAAGATCTTTATAAATAAATGTTTAAGCACTTAAAGCCTTTTCTTGAAAACTATCCTAATAGCCTAGCTTTTGAAGTTGTGCTACTGATTTCATTCTCCTCCTCTCATCTTTCCAGTACCATTTATTTTCTCATGCCTCTTCCCATCTTGGCTACCTTTAATTTTCTGAATACGGTCTTCTAAACAATGGGCAGAGATGGGCATAGACATCGAGGGATGTTTTCCAGACTAAAATGGGATAGCTAAATGAGGAGGGAAATATCAATAGGGAGACAATTAGTTTAGACAAGACCCCAATCTTCTAGACATCACTCAGAGCATCACTCTGAGGCATTACAATTATTTAAACAGGATATTACCTAAAGGAATTAATCCAAAACCAGGAAGAAATATAACTCCATTACTATGGTAACAGTACTACAGTAATGGTTCCAGCTCCTCTAACATGCTTTATTTCTCCATTAGCTCAAGGGTAACTCTGTTATGCCTTGTGCCATATGCATACTCTCTTTCTGACTGCCAGAAGACTAGATTAGAGCAATGCATGAGACATAAGCACTGGCAAATAATTTACTATAAAGTTGACATTTTGGCTTGAGTCAGTTAGCACTTCCTAGACAATGCCCAAAGAGGCTCAGTTCCAAAGAGGCAGGGAGTGTCTCTCATCTTATGGACCTGAGAATGGGGCTGGATCTGACTTCATTGAACTCTGTTGCTGGCCTATTTAGCCCCTCACAGCACAACATTTGATACACATGCTGTCAGTAATCTTAGAAAACTTCACCACTGCACACTTATGCTACTGTCTTTGACAATAGACAGGTCTCTTTGCCACAGGGAGCTGCAGCCAAAATGATATCTTGGTATTCTCACACTGGTCTCAAAATTCACATACCATAAGAGCAGGTCATTACTGATGGGAGTGAAATATTGCCTGTTTAACAACTGCAACCAGACTGGCAGATCATAGCTTTAAGATTGAGAACTTGGAAGTAGTCTAAGTCCCTAAGACTTTGAGGTTCCTATTGAAAAACCTAATGTCAATTTCAGGCCAAGATGCAAATCCCATGATGACAAAATACGTGCAAAAGCATGACCAAATCCCCATTATGTAGTCTTCCTGTGCCCCAGCTCTTGTTGTCATTAGAAAAGAGGGGATTTTGTATTTGTCACCTTTTTAATGTAGGGAATGTGTTTGGGGAAGATGATTTTGTTATGAGACTGCACAGCAAAGGAGGGAGGAGTGATAAAAGGAGAATACATTCCTTGGAAACTAAGGGAGAACTAAGATTTTCTCTTATTTAGGACTGAGGCAAAAGACAAACTTGATCCCAAATCCCTCTCTAAGTGTCACAGTCTAACCTGATAAGGAGTTTTAGGAAGTCTCATTAACTCAGTACTTCTCTGATTAATAACTTTTCTTGCAAATTGCTTTGCATGTTTTGCTAAACCAAATGTGAATAACCTCCAATAGAGTAATTTGGAAGGTAATTCTAACTGTCTTTATTTATATTTGTATAGATTGGCTTCATGGCAGGATCTCTTACAATAAAATGCAGCACAATAACTATCTACTGATGATACTTTGACTTGAAATATTGGCAGGATGTTTAAATTGGTATCCTCCTATTTTTAGCAGAAATAGCTGCAAACAGTTAGCAAAATAAGCCCCAGCTGTAATAACAAGAAAAATTGACATAAACCAAATGCTCACCATGGGTGAATTTCCACCTACTCTTCACAAATAGAATGAGATCATAAACAGTGGGAGGCTGGCCTGTCTCTAATTTTAATTGTTTTATTTTTCTGTTCAAAGCCTGATTAGATTGAGAATGGTAGGCAGGTATAATTTAATTTTAGCACTGACCCCCTACAGGATGGATTACAAAAGTGATGAGCCCTAGTAAGAATAAACTGTTTAGTAGTGCATGTGCATGCAAAGGACATGTTACTTAATAAATCTTCTGCAACTTCTTTTTGTAGTGAAACTCGAGTTTGAAGTGAAGTTCATCATAACATAAACCAGCCGCTGATACCAGATACAGATATCCTTCATGGATTTATGAAAGCAATCCAATGAAGTTTTCCCTTGCATACAATGTGTGGTATATTTATATAATTGGCACAACTTTATGAGCAGATTGTTGACACATTTTATGGATTGGTAGGGAAAATAAAATATGGAGAACAATAGTGACTCTACGGTTGAAATTTAAATGTGGATTCCTGTGAATCTGATTTGGAGCCTCTATTCAATTTGTAAGCAAAGCTCTGCTGTCTGAAAATGAAGCTCACCTGTGATTATTTCTACTAAATTTTGGAATTATTTAGTTATTTATACCTAAAGCTGTTGTAATAAAAACAGTTGCTTATCTTAAATGTTGGAAAGGGTAGCAAGCTGCTTCTGATTAAAATGCGGTGTTTACTGCAGTTACGACAGTCTCTGATAGCTTTTTCTTTGACAATTCAGCAGTGACATTCAATGCTTTTACTGGTTTCTCATAAATAATGATACAATACTAGCTGTTCCATTCTACCATGTGCTTAACTGAGTACCTCCACCATCTGGTACTCTCTAAAGGACATGTCCTTCTTTTGGACCCAAGTAAATCTACTGAAGGGCAAGGAAAACATAAAAAACAAGTGGAAAACATAAACTCTATAGAGGTAATAAAAAAAGAAATTGTGAAAATTCATAAGACCAGAAGCATTTTGCAGGTGTGCAGCATTTCAGATTCCTGCAATGTGTGTAAATGATTTTTGTATTTGAAAACAGGATAAAACTGTACTGTGCACAATAACATATATGACATTTTTTGATTTCTCTCCACTTTTGACCCACTGAGATCTGGACTTGAGCACATGAATGATCTCACATCTGCCATCTATACAAAATCTGTCTGCAGAGAATATTTCAAATATTGCTTTAAATTGCTTTAAAATTAGAATGATTTGGATTAGAATTAATTACAAATCCCCAGGACACTTCAGTAAATTACAAAAAGGTAAATAAGTATGTACTTTTTTCTTAACAGGACAACTTATCTAGGTATACTTATATAGAGTAGACATGGAAGGAACTGAAGACCCCAGGTTATGCCTAATATCCCTCATGTATGTGCTGCACAGCATAACTTGCTGTGTATGCGACCTGGAAATAATTTCAGATGGTGCAAGGGATCCACAGAGCTAAAGCACTCCGCAGTTTGACTAATCTGCTGAAGTCTCAAGTAAAATCTTTGTCAGAGCTGTTGCCAGAGTGCATAGATAGACAAAAAAATGTTCTGGAATAAACATAAGTAGTTGTTTTATTTTCTACCTTTACAAGTGATTAAAAAGAATTTCCCTTCCTTTAGATCACAGATTTTGAGTTGCTTACCTACTGCCATGTTACTTCTATCAGTGCCTAAGTCTGAGTCTTTTTCCACTATTGTTTCCTCTTGTGCTCCTTGGTTTTGCATTTCCACAATGAACAACCCCAATTTCACCTCACAGATTACTTGGCAGAGAGAAATGAGAGTGATTTTATGCAGCAGCATAGTGAACTTCTGTAAACATTTGGTTTCATCTGAGGTATTTCCATATCCCAAATACACAGCTATCAGAGCTGTATTAAAGGCTGAAAACATTGCATAAAAGCTGAAATATAAAGATGAGGTTGACAGTATGCTTGAACTCATACTTTTGGGAAAATAAGGTCCAACATCATAAATTAAAGTTAGATTTGGGCTACACTTGGAAACTCCTTGGAGATATGCCTTCAGCAAAGAAATGGGGAAGCCCTGCATGAAAGCCTTAGAGGGGAAAAGGCTGTTAAGAACTGATAGTTATATGGGAAAAAAACTAAGGGCAGAAATATACACACAGGGAAAGCAGTTTCAAATTCTCTACAGATGACTTTAAAATTTCTTTCACTGATACGTAGTTTTCTTCCTAATGGTTTTACTGAGATACTGAACTGTTGACAGCATCAGTCTTGTAACTGCTGATGATATCTCACTTTCGGTTTGTCTTATATTTTTTATGGTATTGAGTCATTCTTCCATTTGATGTGTAGTTCATTAAACCTACTGTTCTGGTCTTCTGATTATCGAGAGAGCTTTTGAAGTACTTAAGCAACCCCACCCAGGATGCATGTCTAGATTTCCTTTGGGTGGACAGAGGAAGGATGGACATGGTATTGTGGCTGTAAACCCCATGGAAATCTACCTGCAGCCTGACCTCAGCTCAAGACCAGTCCTGGATGCTCAGATGTACTCTTAAAGGAGAGTACAGACACAGAGTGTAACGGGAGAACAGCAGCAGACAAATGCACTGATGTTAGTAGAAAAAGAAAGTAACTTAGAATCTCAGAAGCTGTGAGAGCTCTGGAGGAGAGGGTTCCTTGTTGAATTGTCTGGGTGACACTTAAAGATGGTTACTCTCACATGGCACTGGCCATGCACAGCTCTGCTGGGGTCTTCTAGGGTGATTCTTATACACATGTCAAGCCAGGACTTCTCAAGGGGTTCATGGAGGTTGTGGGTAACAGGCTTTCCAGGACTCATCTGATCTATGAGAGGAGCTGGTAGACTGCCATTAATGGTACCAGTGCCTTGAGTAGTTTACATCTTGCTGCAAAATTGTTCATTCACCTCTAGGATAGTATGCCACAGGACGCTATAGCAGTCTCTGCTCCAGGCATCAGCCTTCACACAGCTTTTGTTTTTGAGAATTTCATAAACAAAAGAAAAACAACCTTTGGCCCTGAGGAAACAGGACTGGTAGCATCCAGCCTGTTTTATAGAGCAAAATTTTAATGAAAATGCTTGATTATCTCAGGTAGTGAAGAATACTTTGTACTCCTATCTAAATCCAAGATGCTAACTCCTTTCCTTCCCTACTACTGCTTAAGGATGTTTCTTCAAGACTATTTTATTTATCTGCTTCTTTAGAAACAATTTTTCTAATGAGTTTTACCAAAGCAGATTTTACAAAATTATTTGAAGACACAAAGTCCCTCTTATTTAGGGACTGTTACTAGAAATCTTCTTCCCCTGCCATACCAAAGTTGCAGTGGATCCACCGGATCATTCCCTTGCCTCATCTTTTGAAGGCTTGCTTTGTTCAAGCCGAATTGCACAACTAACAATCTCAGCACATCTGTGCTCTTTTCACTGGTGCAATATGCTGTAAAAGAGAGACACTCTTTCTGCTGCCACAGCCACATTTAATAAGGCCATGGGAGACATTTGGAAATAAGCAGCAATGTTGATTCCTAGGGTTTTTTTAAGGAAGAAGCAGAGCGCACCTAAAGTATTGCTGATTAATTCTAACTGATTTTCCATGGAGGTACCTTATACCCAGCAGGCATCCTAATAATAGCTAAGCCAAAGAATGAGGGAAATATTCAATCCATATAGCTGTTGGACACGTTTCCACATTTGGTTTTACATGTGTTCTTTGTAGTCAATCAGAAATAAAATCTTGCAGACTATGGCAGTGCATGTTCCATGTGCTGCATTATGTAATTTTTTGGTCTGCAAGTAGCTTATGCTTATTGCATTCCAGATGAAAAGCATTAGATATTCAAGATGACTTTATTTTAAGTATGCTCTTTCTGCTGCGAGAACTTTTCACAAAGCCATGCTGGACAACTTGCAAATGTGAACTGAGTTTCCTGTCTTTGGAACTCAGCAGGTTAAGTCTGAATTACATTTTTTTCTGCAAGTGATAGCATTGAAAGAAAAGTGTTTAGGCTTTCTGGTTTTGCTGTCCCTTTGTCCCATTGCTATAGAGGTCTCCTTCAACCACTGCCACACAGCAGTGTCAGGGAGGTGAGGTACAGTGGTGGCAGAGTGAGGCAGGGGGTCTTGAACTCCAGCCTTCTAATCCTGCCTCAGAGAGAAATCAAACCAAATTAAAAACATCTCCAGGCTAGATGGTGCATAACGTCACTGCTTTGGCTTAAAAGCAGCACTGAGGTGCGCAGCCCAGCAGGAGCTCCTGGAGGCAATGTGCTGTCATTCAAACCAGTGCAGATGCTATTGAACTCCAGTGAGCAGGCTGTTGCGGGACTCAGGATGGTGGGTGTCGTCCTTCTTTCTCCAAAAGCAAAGCCACAGCTGCTTCCCTATGCCTTTGAGGGAGCAGTATGTGTTTGCCCCGTAACATTGTATTACACCCAGTCCTTTCAGTTTCTGTTCCAATTCCCTTTTCTGTTGCCCTTATCTGCCACTGACCTGTAGTTTGTTTAGACCCATATGCAGGCTTACGACAGTGCTTATATTGCCCTGGAGTTTCACCTCCTGGCTCAGAGCTTCTGCTGTGGTTAAAAAGCACAAAGTGCGTCTGAGGATTTGGGCAAAAAAAAGGAGGAATCAAGAGAGTCTCTCCCTGCCTCGATCTCTGTTTGTTTGAGTGCCTGGCTGGTACCTTTGGGTACATGAGAGAGGGCTGCAGGCAACTAGCCTTAACTAACGTGCAGCAGATGCCAACAGCAGCAAGGGCAGCAGGACATTGCCACTGCATGATGAGACCTTGGATGCTGCCCAACAAGAACTTCTCTCCCAGTTGTATAACACTGGAGGATGCTCCTTCAGCTTGGGTGATTCTTCTGAATGATGGCTGCAGCACAGCCAGGATCTGAAGCAATGTGTTTCCTCTCTTTTTCATCATTATAATGCATTAGAACAAACAGCTCTAGGACACAGCTCTAAGATGCAAAGAACATTATGCTTAGGTGTTATGTTTAATTCATGCATTTGCTTGCAAATGTGACAGGCAGATTTCATTGTCAAAAGGACAATGATGTTGTGCACTGAGTTCTAATTGGAAACCTATAATCTGAACTGCTCTGATATGTTGCATATCTACCTGCAAATTTCAAAGCCTATGGGTGCTCCCTTTTACTTGCAAATGTTTAATTGGCCACTACTTAAATTGGAAATTAGGAGATGTAAACAGATATTTGCAAGAGTAGGTTCTGCTTGGTACTCATTTGAGTTGAGTTGCTGTGCCAGGTAAATAAAGCTAAGCACTTCTAAATATAGACAACATGAGGAAGGGAATAGAAAACATTTAGGAATCTGTTTCCCAGATCAGCTTAGAGGAAATGACACATGTCCAAACTTGAGACTGCTCTCTAAACAAACAAATAAATTAGTAATCAAACCATTCTATCATGGATTAAAACTATCAAATTTGGGATAAATACTTGCATTTGCATCTTACTAGTGCTGTCTAAAAGAAAAATTAAAAGGATCTGAGAACACAGGATGTGCTCTGGTCCTTAATTTTTCTAGTATTCAAATGCAGATTCAAATTGCTCAGCAGTTAATTCTCAACATTGCTAGTAAGTGAGCAAAATTATCAGAATTTAATCTATTGACACTACTTATAAGCAGAGTCCAAAAGTCTATGATATTTCAAGAACAATTTTACAAAACTTAGAAGACCTAATAGAGAGGATCCTACAGCACTGTGTTTGACTGATACTCTGAAAATTACCAGTTAATTCCTAATGTTGGTATGGTGTCAGTGGGTGGGAAAGTGTTTGATCACACACTATTTAATTTTCTTTTTTTCTTAATTTACTTCTGTGTTTTCTGCATACAGTCATTTAGATGAAACTGCCCTAGAAAGATTATTTTTTGCCTTGGCTTCTACTTTCCTTGAGAGCTTGTCCTGCTTTGGTATCTGATATGTATATTCTTTACATTTAGAGCCTGACGAATAAGTGGAAATTAAAAAAAAACACAACAGAGAGCAGGATTACAATAGTGATTTAAAAAATAAATGGGTATGACATAAAAATCTACAGCCCTGAGCCATTTTGTCTCAGCATCTCTTTCATTATTTCAATGTCCTCAGAGGCTTTCCCTATCAGCTGCTATGTGTGAAGCTAGATGTTGAACAGTGATAACTCTCAGAGAATTTTTTGTGGAGTCAAGCAAGAACCATCTTCCCTTTACCTGCTGGACACAGCAGCCACTCTGAGCAGAATGAAATTAGGACCTTGCTTTCTGATACTACATTTCTACCCAGAGATTAAAATTTTCCAAATTTTTTGGTGTTCTGAGAGTTCTGTTTGAAATTTGGATGTTTACAGTGACAAAAGTCTGATGACTTCAAGATCAGAACTTTTTTATATCAATTATTTCTGCAGGGAAAGGGGGAAATATGTGTTTGAATCAAGGAGGCAAGAGGCACATTTTCTGTATTTACTAAAACAATTTTCTCTGTGTGAAGGGAATCTTTCTCCCTGTCCTCTACCTTGTAAAATTCTGGGTAATTCATTTACAGGCTCATGCTCCTTCCATTCCTACTGCAAATCTAAGAAACAGCATTTTCTCAAGTAAGCTCATTGAGAAGTAGCCCACATTTCATCATGCATGTTTGACTCCATTTTCAAATTGGATTTTCAGAGTCAAGTTGGTATTTCAAAACATGCTTTGTTAAAAAAGCATGCTAATAAGGCAAGGGTATGTTCTGCCTGACTGAAAAGCGAGGCTCTTCATTTTTAATAATGAACAGACTGCAGCATAAGTCCATAAAGATAGATTTAACCATTAGAACAACAATATGGAGGTTTTAGAAGCAAGCAATGTTTTTAAAATTCAAACTTTGTCAAATTTTGTTTGCTACTCTACACCCAAATGAAAGGTCACACTTTGGGAAGACAATTTAGTATGTCTTATAATAATTTATTGTGTCTTCTGTGGCACTACACAGAATGAGGCTTGTCCTTGAGGTGCTTGCAGGATCAGGTAAGAAATAGAAAATAGTTTGCCATGTGGTGCAAAGTGTCTGCTGAGTCTGTGGCACCACAGAGAGTAAGACTTAACCCCCTTTCCCTTTCTCCCCCTCATACACCTGTTAAAAACAGAGGAAATGTTATTTTGCTGCAGTCTAATTTTCCAATACACTTCACAAAGTGTTTGAGATGTGTTTCCTAGCATCTTAAGCTTTCTGAGCACAATAGATACCACAGTTGCTCTCCCTTAAACAAAGTCTTGCTATCATTAAACACACAAAAGAAGACAAATTTATGTCCCTTCTCAAGAAATAAACATGGGAGCCTTGTGAAATGAATTAATACACTCTCAATTAGCATGTTCATTAGGAAGTGTTTTGAGCAAACTAATGAACTTTCCACTTCTCACACAAGATAAAATTTACAATGGAAAATGAGTAAGTAGAGATGGTGTGTGTCACTGAATTATAGAGCTGTTTGAATGGCTCTAATAAAAATCATTTCCCCCCTGCTCTGAAATGATGGATTTTATTCTGCTCAACTTGAATAATAGCATTCGCTGTAATGCACTCCTTAGCCCTCTAAGTGGCTAGTAAAAATTAATCTTCAACAGCGATGAGCAGTACTGGGGTGATTCTTCTGCTTTGAGATTGAATTATTCAAAATTTAAGTCCTTGTAAAAGGGAACAGAATATGTTACATCCTGTTTACCAGGTGTTTCAGGAGCAATCAGTATGAAGGCACGGAAATTCAGTCATCAAAAAATATGAAGGCATGCTGTGAAAAACCTGAGTGACTTATAATTCATAGCATTAATTTACAAAGGGGTTTTTATTATTATCTGTTTGTTTTACTTTAATAATGGAAAAAAAAATTGAATATGGAACAATTAGTCTTAGGCATTTCCCTACAGCAGTTGCTAATATACTCTAACATTTAAGTGTGTTCACATTTTCTCTTTAGGAAATTGAGGGTTCTTGGTCTTTTCGATCTGTACTGCAGTAAAAGCTTAGAAGTGCTCATGAATTCTCAGTACACAGTATATCCGTGCTCCTGACCTAGGCAGTTTTGTTTGGGTTGATAGGATGAATCTGACATCATGCATAAAAGAGAGGACAAACCATGATTCTGCATGACATCTATCCATGGCATACTGAATTCATAGCATCATAGAATGTGTTGGATTGGAAGTGACCTTTAAAAGTCATCTATTCTTACTTCCCTACAGTAAACAAGGATATCCTGCACTACATGAGATTGTTAAGAGCCTCATCATGCCTGGTCTTGTATGTCTTCACACATGGGGGCCTTCACCACCTCCAGTTTAAAATCGTCGTCCCTTGTCCTATCATTACATGCCTAGGAAAATAGTCCCTCACCAGCTTTCTTGTAGACCCTATTCAGATACTGGGAAGTGGTTAAAGTCTGCTCAGAGCCTTCTCTTCTCCAGGTTGAATAACCCCAACTCTCTCAGCCTGAATGCAATTGACCTTCTGGGCTGTGAGTGTGAATGCCAAGAAAAATGAGACCAATTAATCCTGGAGCTAATGGGATAACAAAAGTTTTTGCATGAGGTTTTTACTGTTAAGTTCTGGGCCTTCTGACAGGTACTCACAAGTCAGAAAGAAAAAATGACCAGCTATGTCTGGAGAATGAGCTGCTTTGTGCAGGGATGGTGACTGCCCTGCCCACTAGAGGCATATGGGATGAAACCAAAGTTTCCTGGGCATGGTGGAGCTCAGATGCGAGCTGGGCACAGGCTGTAGATCAGGCAGGGTGGACATGCTCATTGGCATGTCCCACGGAACCTCTGTCATGCTGTGGGGCCATCTTGGGATTCAGGGTCCATTCTCGTGGCCATGGGGCTGGCAGAAATGTTGGCCCAACCCTTTCTTTCTGGAAAAATGGTAAAAGTGAAAAAGTGATCTGAGGTTGCAGGATCTTTCCTATGAGGGTGGTGAGACACTGCAACGGGTTGCCCAGAGAGGTTGTGGATGCCCCCTCCCTGGAGGTGTTTAAGGCCAGGCATTGAGCAGCCTGGTCTAGTGGGAGGTGTACCTGCCCATGGCAGGGGGCTTGGAACTAGATGATCTTTAAGGTCCCTTCCAATCCAAACCATTCTATGATTCTATGATTCCATGTGAATTTTTCTCTAATTTAAAACACTGCCTTCAGAGCTGGCTATCCAGGCTCATAAGCTGATTACACCATGGCTGTTTGTGACTGGGAGGTGATGTGATAGAGAGCAGCTTTGTGGAAAAGGACTTGGTGTTACTGATTTATGGAAAGCTGGACATGAGCCAGCAGTGCACCCCTGCAGCCCAGGAGGCCAACCATATCCTGGACTGCATCAGAAGAGCCGCGGCCCACAGATCAAGAGAGGAGATTCTGCCTCTCTCCTCAGCTCCTGTGAGACTCCACCTAGAGTACTGTGTCCAGCTCTGGATCCCTCAGCACAAGAAGGCCATAGACCTGTTGGAGAAGGTCTGGAGGATGTCCCTGCTCACTGCAGGAGGGTTGGACTAGACGACCCTTGAAGGTCCCTTCCAGCTCTGATTCTATGATTTCCTGGCTCATATCACGCCACTGAATCAAAATGAGCTGACTGACGTGGGCAGTCAGAAAGTAAGGGAGTAAGTAAGCAAAAGAAGTAAGAAGGCTGCAGTGAGTTACACAATTCATAATATGTTTTTTTAACAGCTGCTTGTATAGGAGGGTACTGAACATAAGTAGCCATTAGTTGAATAAGTCTCCCTGTGAATGTGCATGTGAGAGAGAATTCAGCTAGGAATTATCATTACTGTTTTCAGCTGGTTTATTTTTACAGCTCCCTTCTGCTTATATAACAATACCCTTTATGATGTCAAGCTGGAAGAAAGGACACACAGGGATTTCTTACTGATACAATGACTTTTAAGAACAAAGAAAATGAAGCAGATTTAAACGTACATAGAAAGATAAGCATGCTGCCAAAATATCCTGCCCCAGTTACTATATTATGAGCATGAAGTAGTTAGCTGTGCTCTGCATCACTTTTATAAAGATAAATTCCAGTCTACCAGTCTGAAGTCTCATTAGTGGTATCTAACTCAGAATTTCCTGTTATTTTATTTCCAACAATCATTTTTTCATGTCTGTAAAACCTTTCTCTTTCTAGTTCCTCTCAGAAAAACAAGGGGAGGGGGAGAAAGTCTGTTTGTATGAATTTTCTCAATTCCACAAAAAAAGACTGTCTCTTCTGCAATCACTGATACGGTTATTGTGAAATGTTCTGTAGTTATAATGGACTTGTTCCAGAAGTTTCACTGAGCTGGTCCAATCCCTAATCCCTGCTCTAAATTGTTTCTTTTGGTGCCACATCTTAAAATTAATCTTTCCATTTGCTTTGCACTGAATCATTTAACAGTCTGTGAATCCATATAAAGAGCCATGAGGCAAAGCTTTTGATAAAAGTTAGCTAGAACTAAACCAGCCTGCATATCTTATTTGGGAATAAAAAATAAAAGTTGCAAGAATGACAGGTTTGGCTGCAACTTTTAGTTGTTCCCCTTCCCTGCTGCCAGAATACATAGTCCTTTAAATAGTTTCCTTTAATTTTAGTATATTTTATGTGTAATCAGGTGATCCTGAGAGAAAGAATCACAGAATTACAGAATGTGTTGAATTGCAATGGACCTTCAAAGGTAATCTAGTTCAACCTCTGTGCAATACATTACATTGCTCAGAGCCTCATCAAGCCTGGCCTTGAATGTCTTCAGGGATGGAGCCTCCACCACCTCTGGGCAACCTGTTCCAGGGCTTCACCATGCTCATGGTGAAGAATTTCTTTCTAATGTCTAATGTAAACCTACTCTGCCCTAGTTTAAAATCATTGTCCCTTGTCCTATCACTACATGCCCTGGCTAACAGTCCCACCCTTGCTTTTCTGTAAGCTCCCTTAAGATAGTGGAAGGCAGCTACAAGGTCTCCTCAGAGCCTTCTCTTCTCCAGGCTGAACAATCCCAGCTGCTTCAACTTATCCTCATGGGAGAAGTGCTCCATCCCCCTGATCATCCTCATGGCTCTCCTCTGGACCATCTCCAAAAACTCTATGTCGCTCTTGCGCTGAGGGCTTCAGAGCTGGATGTAGTATGCCAGGTGAGCTCTCACCTCTTGACCGGTGGGACATGGCTTTTTTGATGCAACCTTGGATGTTGTTGGCCTTCTTGTGTCTGAGCACACATTGCCTTATTTTCAGATTTTCATCCACGGGTACCCTCAAGTCCTTTTCCATGGGGCTGTTCTTCATCACATCACCCCCTCCAGTCTGTATTGATAATGATGATTTCCCTGAGTCAAATACAGCACCCTGCATTTCTCCTTCTTGAACTCCATGAGGCTTGCATAGACAGACCTCTCTTGACTGTCCAGGTCCCTCTGGATGACACCCCATCCCTCTGGCAACAGATATAGATCATTCTGGACACATGGTTTTTCCAGTGATTTGAAACAAAATTATGATAGTGTTGCCCCACAGGCAGAAAAGCAATACCAGTAACAAGATTTCTACTAGTGATTTAATGGTGAATTTAAATGACATATTATGTCATGGTTCATAAAAGCGCTTTGAGTGCAGGATCAGCCTTTGGTAAAAGGTTTATACTGCAAGAACAGACCATCTGAGTGGCCCTATGAGTCAACTCCCACTATAATGGTAGTAGTAATGATAAAACCTGTTGCTTTCACATCATCAATAGATTGACTCAAGGAGATGAGTAGGGATGGTCACTGTTAAATTCTTGCTCTGTGGGACCCTTTCTTAGAACTATTACTGCAGACAGAGAGACTTCAAGACAGTCATGTCAGCACTGTCAATAGGAGAATCCAGGGGAGTGCTGGAAGTACAGTTTGTATTCAGGGAAAGATAGACTAAAAAAGATGGGCTTGTCTGCAATTTCAATAAACTGTACTGCAGTTTAAACCCTAAATGCTGGAAAGCTTCTGATTAGACTGTCCCAGGAGTTGTTTTATGTTAATTAATATGGGTTTAGCTGGCTTGGTTTTAAATAAAGAAAAAAAAAGAGAAAATATATTGTAGTTAAATGTAGTATTTGAAGTGAGAGTCATTTTGTCTACCTTTCAGAATGCTATTTACTCCCGAGTGGGACATATATAAATTCAGTTGCCCATTTTGTATGTCTGTGTCAGTGAAATGTTTCATTTCTCATTCCAGTTAGCATCAGATGTAAACTACTAACATAATTTTATATCTTCTCCCAAGAACATCACATCTCACTCTGATGCTCAGGTTTGCCCCTGATCTTTCTTTTTCTCCCTTGGAATTATTGATGGAAAGCATTTTTGGCTCTAGATCCAGAGCATTCCAAAGTTTTTGAAATACTGAATTTTGTTTACCTCTGTCAAAATGTAAATACAGGATTATTGCAAACAAGTCTTGTTTTTGCTTTTTGTTCAGAAAGAATTTATTTATCTCTCTGTGGAAGAAATTACTAAGTAATGTGAAGAATGAAATATTTATTAAAAGTATTTCAAAAAATGTTGATGTTAGCAAAGTTGAAGGTTCCTGTGAAAAAATCCAAGCAAACAGTATTTTATTGTTTGCAGAATCCTAACCACAGTATCAAAACACTTCCTTGCCTGCAATTGAACCATGCTGAGGGAAATCATATAGACATGGAGTGAATTCACACTTAACTAACACTCTTGTTTATGTACAGCCAGTTATATTCACGGCTGAATTATTACAAGTCTGGGCCCCAGCACATGTATTTTCAAGACTCTCTCACTGCACTAAAAAGAGCTAGAAAATTATCACAGTCTCCTATGACACAGTAAGTCAGCAAAATTTTATCATTATAGCTGTCAGAGAGATGCACATGTTCTAATACTGAGAAATTTGGTAAATATCTGCTTCATGTAAAGCAGACAGTTAATCTCATTGTCTGCTGTTGATTTTCCCAGCAGCACTCCCAGAAACAGTTTGGAAAACTGAGGGTATTTATGCAAATGCATCTGAGTTCTTTTTATTTACTTGGTTTAATAATTTTTTGGGTTATAGTTCTAGATCATTCTCTATAAACAGGGTAACAATATACTTTTATAATTCAGATATTCTCCTATTCAATTCCAGAAGATGAGACCACTAGATCTTATGATGAAGCCTAATGTCATTGTGAGAATAACTAGAACTTGAAGCAAGATTGTACCACTAAGATTCAAAGTTAGTTTGAGAAGGATTTCATATGAGTGTTTTGATTCATGCCAGAATTTGTTTGATCTAATTTAGTATTAAGCATCATTCACTAATAGATAGCCTGTAGGGAGACTTCAGCACCATAGGTGCTCAGTGTTGAAAAGAAGCTACCAATTCTTTGATCCTTTTTAGCTCTTACCCTTGCAGCTACTAAAGCACCTGTGTGAGATTGTCTGGAAAGTGCTATATTATATTATTTTCTATTTAGAGATGAATTTGCATAGTTAAAACCTTGTCTGTGTAGCTGAAAATGAACTCCTTGGGGCATATATCTGATGCCAGCAGGAATGAGTAATTTAGAACTTGAAGCCTGCATTTCCTCCCCAGAGAATGAAGGAGAAATATAAAATGTTTTAAAAAATTATCCTTCACATTTGCATCTAGAGGAAAATACAACAGCTCTAATTTATTTGATTTGTTCATTAATTGTTCAGCTAATGCTTGGAAAAAACACAACAGGGACAAAATGTAACCATGCAACTCACCAGGTGGCATTGTGAATAATTTTTTGCTACCAGGAGACTGGATGTAACACAGAAAATGTATTGCATGTTAATCCAAAAATAAACAAGAAAGAAAAGTCTCTTCATATTTGGGTTTGTAATTTTTAGCAGAATTATAACACATAGAATCATAAAATGTTTAGAGGGTTTGAGTTGGAAGGGATCTTGAAAATCATCTAGTTTCAACCCCCCAGGCATAGGCAGCAACACCTCCCACCAAGCCTGGTCTTTTTCAGGAATGGGAGATCTACAGCCTCTCTGGGCAACCTGCTCCAGCACCTCACTACCACTGGATTGAAAAATTTGTTCCTGATATCTGCCATCTTACACTTTCATGCCATCACCCATCATATTATCACTACATGCCTTTGTAAAATTTACCTTTCCAACTTTCCCATACACCCCTTTCAGGTACTGGAAATCCACCATCTCCCCAGAGCCTTCTCTTCTCCAGGTTGAACAACCACAATTGTCTCAGCCTGTAATAGGTGTATAAGATACATCAGGTTAGTCACCTTCTAAAAATGCTTATTTCTATTAATTGGCTAAGAAAGGAGCTTAAAGTTAATAGAACTTTAATGAATAACTGTTGGAAGCCTCAGGTTGGTTGGGATGAATCTCATTCTGAGCTACAGCAGCCGAGTTATGCTTAGAGATACCTTTGTCCGTTGTCTCTACAAAAGTTTTACACAGCTAGCTTTATGCAGATACTTCATTTTTATGTGACTCAATATGGATAAGTTGAGCCACATTCAAAATGAAGCTCAGATTTTAAATGCACAGATCAACTTTTCTATGTGTAGAACAAGAATGGTGAGAAAGAAGTAAAGATGTAACATAGTGTTTCATACTGCCAATTGGAATTCATGTAATGACATTTTTCTGCAATAAAAGTGTACATCCCAAAACATAATAATTCAGTCAGCATGCTTTTCTTTTGAAGAGAAAGTTTCACCAGCCCTCCACCCAGTACAATGTGTTTTTCAAAACCAAATACTTAT
Source organism: Turnix velox (assembly GCA_013400935.1). Classification (NCBI taxonomy): domain Eukaryota; kingdom Metazoa; phylum Chordata; class Aves; order Charadriiformes; family Turnicidae; genus Turnix; species Turnix velox. Next base: position 307,489 of record VZTY01003050.1, read on the forward strand.
GAAAAAAATACTGAAATAATCTATATAGTCTATATACTATCTATATATATAGTATCAGGGTTTACATGGTTACAACACTGTTAATAACAGGTTCCTGGCATCAAGACAAAGGAGATCAATATTATTTATATCTGACAGAACTTTGTAACATACATTAAGTTTAGTATCTCAGCAAAAGGGGTATGAATAATTATTTTTTTCATTTAAAAGTATTTAGTTCTTCATTCATGAATTATAACTTGTCATGATGCATTTAATATATCTTGTACTTAGTGAGCTACTTGAAAAGATTTCTAACAGCTTTGGATTAGGTCAGTAGATCTTCCATTTTTAAATGACAACCTAGTGCTGTGAATGCCATCTTTCAAGCTTCCAGGATTTCAGGATTTCAAGACAGTGATATTGGCTTGCCTTCCTTCCTTCCTTCCTTCCTTCCTTCCTTCCTTTATTCCTTCCTTCTTTCCTTCCTCCCTTCCTTGCTTCCTTCTTTCTTTCTTTTTCTCTCTCTTTCTCTTCTTTTTCTCTCTCTTTTTTCATCTCTCTTTCTTTTTCTCTTTCTTTCTCTCTTTCTTTCCTTGCTCCTTCCTTTAGGAGACTGGAGGAGGTGAATCTGCCACAATAAACCAGAAAAAATCCATTCTGTCAAATTGCATGCCCCGCTGCTTCATCACCATTATTATACTGAGGTTTTACATTAAAGTACCCTGGATTTTAAATTGAAAGTCAAATATAATTTGCCACTAGAAGCATGAAGTGAGTGACTAGAAAAGCTGATAGCTAGGCACAGCATGACAAATTGGTATCTATCTAATAATGAGCCTTACAAGGTCATGGATCACTACGAACCTCTCAGTTTTATGTAAGTAGAACTGGACTACATTGTGTCAATTGTTGTTTCAGGGGAAAGGGCAATACATTTTAGATTGGCCTATACATTTTCAGAGCTGAAGCTAGACAGGTACAATAAGTTCCTTTCTGATAGAAAAAAACCCTAGGAAAGCAAAAGAGAAAGGGAGGGGGGAGAAATTTTGCAGTTCCACACTCCTATTTTCAGGATAAATTGTGGACAAACAAACTGTTACAGAGTATAGGTTTAAGCTCTAGAGAGGAAAAAAATCCAGATTTTTAAAAAGTATTTTAAGAGATGGTTAAGCAAGTGTTCATTCAATGGGATGTTTAGGGCAAATAATGAAATTGTTATTGTGTCTACAGCTGTATCAGCAAAAGGAGGAAACAGCCCTGTTCCTACAGCGGAAGTAATGTTATTAATAGAAGGCCATTACAACATTCAAAGTATTAATCAATAAGTTCCTTATGGAATTGATAGAGTCATGACTATTTGTACCATGAGGAAGAAGGGCTGATAACATCATCCCTTAATGACATACCCACAGAAACTGTGCAGCTGGCAAACGTTGTCATTTGAGTCTTACAGTCAGCTGAGATCATTTACTAGGAGTTGCTCTTCTGGGACACAAAGACCTTCATCAGTTTGTCTTATGACATTATTTTTACATGCCTTTATGAGACACTACGTAGGATTCATGTACCATAACTTTGGCATCAAAAATATCATCCTAAGTTCCTTTGTGTCACTGTGGATGGATGTGTCACATAGATGGATGTAATCTTGTGGAGATGATGAACTCTAGACAAAGATTATTTTATTGCAAAATAGGCCTCTGGGAGAGATTGGATTGTCTGCTAGAAGCTAGAAGGGGTTCTGGCAACAAGGGGAACCTGGAGTGGAAACTAGGGTTCATCACACATGCCTGAAGCTGGATAAAAAATTTCTGAGAGCATTTGTCTCTTTTTTCATTTGCCTCCCCGAGTAGGAGAATTGGAAAACAGTGAGAACTGAAAACTCATTGTAGAAAGAAATATATATCTGTGAAGGGCAATGACTAGAATGTACATGTGAATCTGGGAGAAATATGTTTTAGGAAACTGTGGAGCTGATGAGTAGCTGGAGGGATGGAGTTGCTGCTGAGTGACTGCTGTTTTGACTCAAAGCAGAGCACAACATTCAGTGGAACTATCTCAAACCACATGCATGAGTCATTCGGCCAGATGAATGGCCAGACTGCCTTTTTATAAAGATCTTTCAATTTTACTGGGAAATTAGTTCTGATTTGCTGTTCCTCTCTTGTTTCAGAAATACAATGGCAATACCATTGTCAAAGTAACTGTGAAGACATCTTTTAAAGATGCTGTCAATTGAAAATCAAAAGCAGAGGTTGTGATCATGTTGACAGTTCTAGCTACAGATTTTGACTTTATAAAGTATCTTGTTATTTTCATGTGGGAGATCACTTTAATCTCTGCTGTATCAGGTAAAAGGGAGGGGACAATACCAGCAGTGGCTATGAACAATCTGTAGTATATGTAATGGCTACAATTTTATTATTTTCTATGAAAGGATCTTCCAAAATGCTAGGACTCCATTAGCTGTAAATGACATTTGTTTTGATTGTGTTTTGTCTCTTGACTCTTCTAGTGTTGCTGGCTTTCTTTGACCCACAGTGAAAAACAGTGTGATACATAATACATGGCTGAAAAAATTCAGCCTTTAGTACAATGATTTAACCTTAGGTTCACTGAAATAAATAGAAAAGATTCTTGATGATTTGCGCTGAAACAGATCCCTAATTTAGGAGTAAGCCCCAAGAATAACATACTGTTCAATGAGTCCCTTGCAGGCACAACATAGTCCACAGAGGATAAGTAAACCATGAGCAATAACCAGCCTGATTTATGATAATAAATCTTATCAGACAAATTTGATTGCTTCTTCTGATAGCATTACCAAATAAGCAAATGAAAGGAAAATGGCAGACCTAATATAGTTTGATTTCAGTAAAGCATTTGATACAGCATGCAACTCATGCAATTCATTCAAATTGACAAATATGTGGACTGTTGCATAGACTGAAGATTTGCTTAAAGGCCATAAACAAAAAATACTGATAGATCAAGTTGAAGGGAGATACATAGTCATTCACTGCAATGCTTGCACTAAATCAAAACTATTTCAACATCTTCATTCCCGATTTGGAAGGGAGAATGAGTCAGTTCATTAACCCATGACATAAACTGGGAAGAGTTTTGGATGCCTTTATGAGGAAAGAATAATACAATGTGTCAGAGATTGATGTGATAAAGTAATAAATAAATGATAAAAGTGCACAACACTGCTGCTGGTATAATTTGAAGCAAATACAGAATATATATTTAACAATCTGGAAAATATGAGAGAATGAAATATAATTGTTTCAGATAATAGCCACAACTTGAAAGGGCAACCAAAAGGGCAAGTGAAGTTATAGTTGCATATACACCATTATCTTGTGGAATAAGTTGATACAGCAGTATCTCAGAAAAGTAGTTTAATTTTGAGCAGAGAAAGAGATCCAGTCTAAACATCTCCAACTCTCAAAGCGAAAGACTGGGCTATTGAAACGATTTATACAAGGAACTAGAAGAAGCTGAAGAGGAAGCCAAATCATCAGATGTAGTGAAGAAAGATTTAAAAGGATAAACTATAATGGGCTACATTTGAAACACTGTATTTGTACATACTTTTCTGCCATCAATTTAGTAATCAATATGAAGAAGTATAGACTGTCTTTTTGTATAGCCCTCCATGTATGCTTAACTAGTAAACAGAAGGGTAGCTGGGAGTCCCCAAGCAACAATGGAGTACAAATCTTTAGATTGGAGAGGAGTTTTGTGTGATGTACAAAAGGATAAACAAGAACAATGGGAAGAAGCTGACAAAAATATTAAATTCATTACAAGCAACACTTAACTTGCCATACCAGTAGTGTACTGCGAGGAAGAAATACACTATATTTCTTTGCCTTTCATCTTCATGACAGCACACAACACTTGTAATGAATTTTGTTTCTTTAAATTAAAGTTTCCTTTAGTCAGAAGGGTGGTAGAGAGATTAAATATTTGGGACAACACTACTTCCCATATGCAGTGTCTTTACCACCCCAGATGGCACACCAACTGCCAAGACCTAGAAATACTACTGAATTATTACCTTTTAAACATGAAGCAGACTAAACCAGCACAGCATATAATAGATCCTCCTGCAGACACTTCCAAAATTAAGACTAGGCACCTTGTTTTATATACAAAGCCCAGATGGTACATATAAAGTAACTGTGAACTGCATTGCTGGTGTAATGTTTAAACTTTACAAAAATGAATGCTGGTATTAACAAATGACATCTATTTACAAATGGAAGACCAAATTAATGAAAGAGGTCCAAAGTTTTGCAGCTTGCATTGAAGATGTTTGAATAGATAGACTTTTATTATCACTCTGTATGGCCATTCTTACATTATAAATTAGGTGCAGGAAAAGTTTTGCTCATGCAAAGTGATGATATAGAATCTAATGTCTAAGCTTGTGGAAATCTAAATTTAATTCTTGCATCAAGAATCTAACAATGGAGTAACACCCCCAGTACATAGATATATAAGTCGACTAGAGGAAAAAGAGTAGCAGCAAGTGAATGATGCAAAGAAAATGAGGTTTTGTGTTTGCTCTAGTCTGTAACAGTCTCTGCTCATTATCTCTTCTATATATTATGCAGTTTCAAGCAAGAGGAAAGGTGATCTAAGTGAGAGGAAACAGGCAGATTCATGATTTCATCACAAGTGGCACCAGGTGGTTTTATGGTAATAGAGGAGCAGAGGAGGAAGCTTCTAACACTACTGTTGTGGAAGTAAAGGCTACGTCACAGCTGTCCTTAAAGCCTTTCCTCACTGAGGATGCAGGAAGTAAACACTGATGGAATCAAATATTTTGTGAACTAATCAAGAGTTTAGCTAGATATCAGTTTAACTTAGACAGAGGTGTTTTCCTTGTGCAGATTCTTTGTACTGTCAGTGTACAAACTTCAAGTGAAGCTTTTCCCATGGTATTCATAGATTGTTTCTCAACTTCTCTTTTTTTCCTCTTTCTCTCCTTTCATTTCCCTTCTCACAGCTGTTCTTGTGAATATTCAGATACCTGTTAGTGGGTGACATCAGGCTGCACTCATAATACAACCCATTTAAAAAGGTCAGATTGGGTTAAGGCAGCAGTTCAAAGACAGCACAATAGTCAGGAGGCTGGATTGGGTATTTCTCTTCTGGGCTTAGGAGAAAGCCATGAATATGAAAATGTATTATTCAAGCTAGATGGTAGAATTCAGTAAAAAGTAAGGATTCGCCACCACGCTCTGCCTCTAATAGTGGATATGGGTATATATGAAAGTTAGGACAGACTCTGAGAGAGTGAGTGGTGAAAGAGTAGCTGTTGCTTTGTGGTACCAACTTGATATACATATTGATAATTCTTTAACAAGAAAATACGGCTAGTTCAGATGACCAAATTAGTATTGTATCGATTCCTTCAGGCATATTTTCAAGAGAAAAAAGGTACAACATATTGCTGTTGTTATCAGGCTGGCACTATATAGGAGACTGCTAGAAGTGATTGAAAAAAGGATGACTAGTTTTTTCCTATGAGTCAGTATTGTTTTAATTACATATATTCAGGCATGTTGCAGTACACTGTTGATTTTTACTTCTGCAATAGGTCTAAATAGGTAGGATACACATTGACATCTCAGTTTTCTGTATCTTTAAGTTTATCAGCTTAAATAACTTCAGCTTCTCTGAGCAAATTTGAGCTGTGTGTCATAACATCAGATGTTACTGGAGCACTGTCTGCTTACCTAATTGCTGAACATTTTGGGTCCTTTGAGCATAAAGGTCATATCTTCATGCAGTGACTTCAGTGGAAGTACACCAATTTACAACAATTGAAAAAACGGTCTTTAAGACTTCTGTGGCCAGGATTTCTCATAATAAAAGACTTGGCAAATCTGAAAGTCATTATTTTAATGGCACCGCAGACAGCTATTGTTAAACATGGGCCACAGTTCTAAGGTAATTATGGTATTATAACATTACTTTATAATTCAACTTTTCTCAGCTTAAATTACCATCATTGAAATGTGTTTGCCTTGCTCCCATCACTACTCAGAGAGTGCAGAACAGGAAGAGAAGCTCTGTTATTCCAGACACCCAGAGTTAGTACTTCTCTTCTTAAAAGTCTCTCCTAGGAATAAGGCAATGTACAATTCTGTAAGTATTCCTAGTTATATGCAGCATTCATACCCCTGTTGTCCTAGTCATATTTTGGCTTTGCCTATGTCCACTGGCTGTAGCTGAGGTTGAAATTGATGGATGGAATGAGAGAAAACTCAGAAACCTGTGATCCCTAAGTTAGTTTCTGACACTGATTCCTGTAGAAGTTTAAAATAGGCTGAGGGGAGTGATATACCATATATGTCAAATTCTTAAGACTCATGTTTGAAACATGAGTCATGTGTCAGTTGAGAGCAGACTGAATTTTATGAGACACAACTACCAAGCTCACACATAGGTCATTCCTAGTGTTGACCCCATCTATAGACTCAGCCTACCTCTTCCCTCCTGACAGGCGGCCCATTTGGGGTAGAGGACTTTGCAGAACAGAGACCTTGAAGAAAGTCTGGTCTACTGAACAGTTAAAATTTTTAAAACGTTTGTTGTTTTCAGAGGTGCATTGGAAAGCAGAGCCTCTCTTTAGGCTCTATGATAGTTGTGTATGGAACAGAACTGTAAAATCACATCTGAACTCGTAATCCTTTGTGATGGGAATGGCGAGAATTGTGTCTGCCTTTTTTTCATCAGTTTAAGTGTTATATTTAGGGTTTATCTGAAATGGCAACTCAAGTCATAACCACAATGAAAAAAAGAAGGCTCAGAAGAAAAAATGTATTACTTGGAAAATGTAAGAATGTGAGATTTTGAGTTTTACAGGAAAGCTTTCAGGTTTGGTTTATCTGAACTTATAGGCTCAAAACAGGTCAGCTTTTATTTTGTTTTATTTTTTTTTCTGCTCAGCTTCTGTAGATTTATGGAAAGATTGATTTGTCTCAGCACAGCTCTGCAAGAGTAAACTGAATTGTTGCTTGTTCATGCATCCTGATTAGGGGTCTTACCGTCAGTTCTGTTTCTATCTGCCGAGGCTTGAAGTGTTGGTATTGAGTGCTTGCTGCATCATCATGGTACTGTTTGTCTGAAATTGAGCTTGGAAAATGTGGAAGAAACTGACAAGTATTCTGGCATGTCCTGAATTGCTTTTCAAGTCATTCCTGCCCACCGCCAACGGGACTAGTCCTTAGGGGATATGTGATTAGCAGCAAAATATCCTGGCTTGTCTTAAGCAGAATGAAGAGTTGTAGGTTCATTCCAATGTGGGATTGAGGTGCATCCCAAGGATAAAGGTCTTAAAAAGACACATTTTAAACCTGCAGTGAACATTTGATCTTTGTTCCTATTTGCAGGATAAGTTGGGAATAGCTTTTCTTCACATATTTACAAACTAACTTACAAATTTACCAAAAAACTTACAAGCCTAAACCTATTTGCTTATGAATGCAGTTACCTGATATTTCCCTCAGCTATTCTCCCACTCCATTTATGGACATTTAGAATTTCAGGAATACAGTGAGGGAAACTGTCAACAAACTGATATGGCCCTTGGAATACCAAAGAACACATGCTAAATAGTCAATATTACATGGAAAGCTTGCAACTGGTAAACTGAAAAATGTTAGTACAAAGCTCTTCAATGATTTTAAGAAAATCACCACATTTGTAGAGATTTCTACTATCTGTCAACTAATTTATTAGCTAAAATGTTTTTGAGGAATATTTTGCCCAGGTCCAGTGTGAAATGACATATTGAATTCTGTTCCATGCTGAATCACTCCTTTGAGAATGATTTGCAGCTAGTAAGATATATCTGGATAATCATTGAGGTCAAAAGCTGTGACCTTGTTGTATTACATGCCTATTTACAATTCACTTCCACTGCAGGTTGTCAAGGATTTAAATATCTGATTAGCTTGACGTACAGAAAAAGAAGGCTCCATATTTGACACTGAAAATCCCAACCATCCTATTTTCATAGAGTCAAAGAGTCATAGAATGGTTTGGGTTGGAAAGGACCTTAAAGATCATCTAGTTCCATCCCCCATGCCATAGGCAGGGACACCTCCCACTAGATCAGGTTGCACAGTGCCTCCTCCAACCTGGCCTTAAACACCTCTGGGGGGGGCATCCACAATCTCTCTGGGCAACCTGTTTAAGTGTCTCACCACCCTCACTGTAAGGGATTTCTTTCTTACTCCTAGTTACTCTGTTACTCCTAGTCCTACCATCCTGTACCCTATTAAAAAGTCCTACCCCAGCCTTTCTATAGGCCCCCTTCAGGTATTGATAAGTCACTATGAGGTCCCCCCTGAGCCTTCTCCTCTCCAGGCTGAACAACACCAAAACCCTCAGCCTGTCCTGACTGGGGAGGTGCTCATTATGCAATTTCCTCTTCATTTAGTCAAATTGCCTTCTTAACATATGAAAAGATCTTAGCCCGTTCAATGCTTCATGCAGCTCTTATCAAGCTTAGCTCCATATTATATCTGTGTGACTTGGCACATTATTTCACCTATTTTTTCTAATTTTATCAGTATTTGTTACTATTTGCAGAATTTGTCAAAGTTCCAGTACAGAAGTATTGAATCTAAGCATGTAAAAATGCTTAAGCTACTTTGGGAGAATGCATCCCATTCACTTTTATCTTCATGTCCTCCCAAATCTCATCAGAGTTGGTAACTCTTTTCTTTTTTTATTGAATGTACTTTTCTTTCCTGCTCCCCCATTTAATTTGAGCAAATTCAATAGCCATGGGCATTTTATTTTATTCTTACCATCTGTTTTCCATTTTTATTAAATAGTTATAGTTTATTGTTAATTGAAATTGCAAATTGGCCATATTATGTTTATGCTATAATAATAGCATCTGAATTTAAAAGCATGGGAAAGATTGCTTCCCAACTGTTCTCATTATGTATGGACCCAGAGCCTTAAAATTACACCTGTCCTGTGGGGGATTTCCTGCCCTTCAGGTTGATCTCTTAAATAGACAAGGCTTTGCTTGAAAAATAAAAGCTCTACTTTTTTGTCAGCAAACAGGAAGTTTAAGGTTCCAGGACAGTAGCCTCAAACATTTTGACATAATGAAAGTCTCTTGCAGTGTGGTGGTACCATTTAGGGTCTGATCCAAAATTTCTTCCTTAATTCTGGAGCAAAAAGCCCCCAGCTATACAATAAATATATGCTGATTTGCAGATCTGTACTGTTTGACAGACCAGTATACTATTTCTAGAGACATTAGTGAGGTGTTAGTATGTCTTAGGGGGCTGTTGAACATAGTAAACTTCCCAAATGTATCACAATTACAGGAACACCTGTTCTAAGTAACATTTTGCTAAGCTACCATGAGAATTTAGTGTTCAATAGCCCTCAAAATTTCTCATTTCTTTCCTGTGGTGAGGTGCTTTAGTGACTTCTCTCTGGACCATAATAGAAAACTCTTAAGGTCAATGGTTGAACACCTCTTAAAGGATACTCCATTCTCCTTCCTCTCCATTTCTAATAGTGCCGTTTTGACACACTTGTGATTCTTTGCTTGCAAGTGTCTATTTCTTCATCTCTATTTTTGTGTAGAGAACTGAGGAAGAAAGAAAATAACTTGCAAATTAGTACTGGCATAGTCTACACTAAAGCACACAGGTGCTATAAGGAAAGGAGGAGAACTTACAGGAAAGAATGAAGACAGTAGTGAAAAAAAAGAAATACTATGCAATAGAAGCTCAGTCCTGACAAAACTGAAGACCAGGATGTGGGTAAGTGCCCTTGATTCTTTATGGAGTCAGTGAGAGACACTAACTCCCTGCATCTTAATGGCCAAGATTAATCCTACATGAATTGAGTCTCAAAACAAAGGACCAGCCTATTAAAGAGCAGGATGCTAACTGCTGAATTATAATAAAAATTGCACTCTCTTTCTCATATTGCAAATTCAGATCCTGAAGTACTCTGGCTCATGCCTAGAACATTGAACCAAAAGTTTACCTTCTCATTTTTTATTTTTTTTTTGTCTGGAGTAAAAAGAGAAAACTGGTAAAACACCCCCAAAATATTAATCAAAGGCATTGAGGAAAACATCACCATACAATTGTCTACAAAGAGTGCACTGGAGCAAGGAGTTGAGTCATGTTATCTTGGACAACGTGCTGCATTTTTCTCTTCATGTTCTCTTTCTTGAGCTTGTCTATTGATGCTATAAAATTTGAGGATATAGAGTAACTTTTTCTGTGTGTTTGTACACTATCACACATAGATCTTATTTGATGCACTTTTGCAGTTAGTGTCTTACATTGCAGGATGAAAGGCATGTGGATGGATAATGAGAGAAAAATGAACCAATCATCAAAAGGTGCATTAAAAGCAATAAAGAGGCACCCTTGGTGGCCACAGGCACCTGCTTCTTCTACAGTGCATGACAAAAATATCTTATTCTGCCAGCTGTAACTCTAAACATAAAGTAAATGGCCCCCAAATTTGAGCTGGGTGAGGTAAAAATAGCAGTTCATCCAACAGATGTCAGCTTTTTTCTCTTCCCAGATGATCTGCAGATACATCTGGATTCAAATGACGTTATTTAGCTTTTCTAATTGTGTGAGGAAAGTTTTTTGTGTATGAGAACCTTCAAAACTATCTGGGTGTGAAGGACTGGTTAAATTTCCTTGCCTTTGTCTTTCAAGGAGGAGGAAGCATATCAGATGAGAATTCTGATGTATAAATATCAACTAAGCTCATGATCAAGAGGAAAATAGGTATTTTCTTGAACATTCCTATGCATAAAATCTCAGTGGTGAAGACTATGAATATATGTCCCTCCTAGACTGGAGCAGAGATAAAGCCAAAAATGCAAAATCTTAATTAATTGTCTTGATAACAACAATCTCCAAACATAAATTGTAAAGAGCACAATAAAAAATGTTTTCTCTAAGTTTCTATTAAGAGCTGCAAGACGCATTTACTTTGATTTTATAAAGTGACTTGTCATTTGTAATGTTAATGAAAAGATTTCCCTTTCTGTCTACCAAGGAAGCAACAGATATTACTAAGTTACTGTGATTTTTTTCCTGTACTTCAGTTGTGCAATGTGCCACTTGAGTCATCTTCAGTTACAAAACTGTAATCATTAAACTGTAGCATGTTGAAGACTACTATCTCCTGGAATTCACTGATCCATGCAATTGCTGTCACACTGGAGAAGGCAGTCTTTGACTTGACATTAGTTTCTTGTCCTTCCATATTGCATATGACATTCTGTCTTTCCCTTTGCATTTTACTTGCAGCATCATGGCATTTTAACGAAATAGAAAAAAAATCTGGGTGGGCTGTCAGTCATTGACCAGTCTTGGAAGACTTCTCTTCTGTTCAGGGAATCATAACAGCCACCATTTCAGGCATAATGGCTTTCCGTGCACTTCAGTGGAAGTGTTATATAAAGTTTTGTTTCACTTCTCAATCTGGAGCAATTTGAAAGTGCAAAGGAAATACTGAATGCGCAGCTCCTTTCAGGGAGTAGTTGAGCTAGTTGTTAAAATCTAAGTTAGGCTTTTATATTTCAGTGTTCGATTTCTTCCTTGTACTCATATTTTCCATGATGCTATCATCTCCTGCCTTTCAATATTTCTGGGAGAGATTAAAAATCCTATAACTCACACTGGAAAAAATTACTCTCAAAACTCCTGTCTCTGAAGAATAAAGCAGTTATCTGATGAGAATTAGTCTTTATGGGGATGAATAAGGGATCCCTGATTAAGCAGCTCTTTTCTAGCTTTTATAACCTGGGAACAATACTATCCTATGTTAGAAAATACTATGAAGATAAAAGCCAGGATCTTTATAGAGCCTATGTTGCACTCCTTGTTAGTTTCCAAACTCTCTGAGGGTTCAGTAAAATTCCCAGCCAAATTCATTAGTGTTCAGGTTTGCTCAGAAACCACACTGATGGGAAGTATTGTGGTATAATTCAAGATGTTTGGGGTGGGGTAGTGAACGGTTTTAATTTCCCTTTGCTGCTGGAGATGGATTTTTGCGGCTTCACTTTTCTCTGCTACTGATCCCAGCAGTCCCAGGCTCTAAACAAAAACTAGCTTGACTTGCAGAAAGTTTCCATTCCCTCTGGGGAGGACCACAAACTTACAGCATATTTTAAGCTGTGGTTCGATTTTCTGAGGGGAGAGAATCATCTCTCGGCACAAATTAGTGCTACCAGTGGAAGATGGAGTTCAGCTGTTTACATATTAATATGTAGCAATTATGATGAAACAAAACTAATTCTGAAATTCTGCTGTAACTATGGTAACCTAGATTGAATGTATTCCATTAAAAATATAAAAAGGTTCCCCAGCAGGAGAGAGTAAATATTATCTGTTATTGATTGATGAAGGTTCCAGACTGTGGAAAGTGCTTAATATATTTTTTGTGATGAAACAGATTTGTTAAAACTTCGTTTTTATTGATGGTTATTGTCTGTTTAAATAGCATCAGATAGTTATCATTAGTTTTTATGTCTATTTGGAATCATTTGCTTCCTTCATTAGGTCTCCATTTTACAAAGGGTCTCTCAGAAATTCCTTTATTAACTTTTTTCTATCTGATTTCTAGTCTGGGACATTTCCATTAGCATTTGTTGGAAAACTTGACAAAGAATTCATAATACTAAATGCAGTTAGTATACTTGGATCACTTTAGCTACAATAATAATAAATCCTCAAAGATTTTTCTGTTTAATGAGGAACAAACAAGTTATTCAGATATTCTCTTGCTTTAGTCACTAGCTGTTATGACTTCCAAGTTATTTAAGTTAAATGTTGCAAATTAGCCATGAAATAAGAACTTTTGAATTTCAGATAGCAACAATAATGTCAAAGTTCAATGGGATGTGTGTGGCTGGAAATGAGAGAAAAAAATTGGAAGCACTTAGTAGGTTCATTAGCAAAAAAACCTGCCCAGCTCCTTGCAGCTCACTGCAGAGATCCATGGATGGAGCTGCTGGAAGGGGAAGCAGGACTGGTGTGCTGCAGGCAGCCCCCCAGGCTGATAACACCCAGGACCTGAGCTTAATCTTCATCCTATCAAAACTGCTGCCTGTACAGAGCTAGTTCAGCTGCCTCCACAAGAGTCTTCCTCATTAGACAAACTGAAAAGGATTGGCTTGGAGATCTGAACCATTAAATGGGAGTTTTGTGTCTTAGCTCGTGTTGCAGTCAATAGAAATTTAATCCAGACAGATAACTGAGCCTGGAAAATGGTTCTGCTGGCTGTCAGCCTGGGTTGCTATTTAGCTCCTTGAACATGACCAGTTAGAGCTGTCTGGGAAGCCTTTGGGTGTCTCTCTCTCCAGCTGCCAGTTTTGCAAAGCCTTTATCTCCTGTGTATGTTCTGACATATCTGCCAAGTCTCTGAAGCTAGCACAGGTACCCTAAACCTGGACTGGATTCCTAAGTGAACTGCAGCATTAATGGGAGCCATTGATCTCTGCTCAGCATAATGGAAACTTAAAGATATGGGGGGAAGATGACACCTAGCTAAAGACACCTTAATTTCAAGTCAAATCCCACTCATTCCATAGTTCTGTGGGCATAATGCAAGACAACAAGGGAGATATTATCTACATCTTCACAATTTCCTGGTAGAGACAGCATTCTGGCTTCTCTTGTCTGAGTTTAAACCAGAATTTTCCTTCACTTGAAGTCTCTGCTGGAACTCAGTTTAGTCAGTTATGTCAGAATCAGGGCATTGCACAAATGTTAACGCGCTACTGCATTAGCTGATAAGTCCTGTAGGAGAAATGCAAAAGGAGATCAAAAAATAATATTGAAAAAGTGTCATGGAGAATTATTTTCTTATTTTTAGATCAAGACTGAAATCACTGCTAAGACACTGTAAAAAGCACATCTTGATATTTCTTCTGTAGAAAAAAGCTTAGATTTTCAGCAATGTATCCTATAACTGTTCACTGGAGATGGAAAAGGGTTTTCTCTGAGCTATGCCTACAGTAGTACAACACAGCGATTCTTATTCAGATTCACTTTGCTTTATCTGTGCCATTTTGCTTTCTCTAAAGGAGAGAAAATAATCAAAAATCATGATGATAGAATGTAAAAAAAAGAATGGTAATAAAAAAATTTATTCACAGCCCAAATACTCTATCTGCTTGTTTGGTTTTGTTGTATGAACTCACTCTGAAGTGATGATATGGATTACCAGGCTGTTATCCTGAATACAGAGTGCTGTCATTAATTCTCTTTTGCTGCAGCTATGGACCATTATTTCCAATAGCTGTAGCTGTCACTTCTAGTACTGTGACCCTTCAGGAAATGTCTTAGGAAACTAAAAAAGTTTACACAATAGCCTGGCAAGAATATAATTTACAGGGAAGCAGAAGGTGCAGCTGCCTAGTAGTCTCAGATTTATTCCTCATTCCTATTGCAGAGCTTAAATAAGTACAAGGAGATACTCTTTTCATGTTGTTGTGCTGCCCTTCTGCCACTCCACTGTGGGCTTGAGTACCCTGAGACAGTATATCCTGCATCCCTTAACTGCCTGTCAATGTTGTAGCCTGTGTCAGGATTGCAGACACTGCAGCCTTCTGCAGGGCACTAGCAGCATGGTAGTCAGAAAATATCACAGAATTGTGGAATCATAGTATTATGTAGGTTGGAAAAGACATTTAAGATTATTGAAGCCAACCTAGCACTGCCAAGTCCACCAGTGGACCATGCCCCTAAGGACCTCATCTACATGGCTTTTAAATACCTCCAGGGATCATGACTCAACCACTTCCCCAGGCAACTGTTCCATTGCTTGACAGCACTACTGGAGAATAAATTTTTCTTAATATACAGTCAAAACCTCCTGTGGTGCAACTTGAGGCTGTTTTCTCTCATTCTATCAGTTTTTCCTCTGGAAAAGAGACTGAAAACCACCTCCCTATAACCTCCTTTCAGGTATCTGTAGAGAGACTCCTTTCCTCCAGACTGAAAAAGCCCAGCTCTCTCAGCTGCTCATCATAAGACCTGTGCTCTAGCTCCCTCACTAACTCTGCTACACTTATGGCAATCCAAGGTCCTGGGTAGCTCTCCAGCCACTCTTCCCCAAGCTTGTAATGTTGCATTGGGTTGTTGTGACTGAAGTGCAACATCTGGCACTTGGTTTAGTTGAACCTCAGCCCATTGGTCTTGACCCATGGATCCAGCTTGTCCAGATCCCACAGCAGAGATTTTCTACTCTCAAACAGGTCAACACTCATGCTCAACTTGGTTTTATCAGCAAATTTATTGAGGGTGCACATGATCCCTTGTACAAATGATTGAAAATGGTATTGAACAGAACTGGCCCCAGAAGTGAGTACTGTAGAAAACCACTGGTGATTGACCAACTGGATTTAGCTCCATTCACTGTCACTATTTGGGGTTGGCCCTCCAGCTATTCTTTTAGCCAATGAAGTGCACACGTCCTAGCCACAAGGAGACATTTTCTCACAGAGACTGTTGTGGAAAATGATGTCAAAAGCTTTACTAATGTCTAGGCAGACAACATCCACAGCCTCACATAGTATCCACTGCCCCAGGTATCCAGGGATTAAAACTAAGCTGGAAAGAATAAAGTTGAAGGAGTAATTTATACCTGGTTATTAACAGGTGTAAAGAAAAAAGTGAGAAGAGAAAAAGGAAGCAGCAGGTGGTGCTATCTGGGATTAGATACTCCATAAATTGACTGAATTTTTAATTAATTTTACTGTTCCTTATGTACTTTCT
The DNA here is from genome assembly GCA_013400935.1 of Turnix velox. Classification (NCBI taxonomy): domain Eukaryota; kingdom Metazoa; phylum Chordata; class Aves; order Charadriiformes; family Turnicidae; genus Turnix; species Turnix velox. Next base: position 323,280 of record VZTY01003050.1, read on the forward strand.
GTCAAAAAAAAAATCTTTCTAGTCTCTGACTTACTGTATCCACAACAGCAGTTTCAAATGAGACACACATCTTTCAGAGCTATTAATTTGTTTATAGCTTTGGGTGATATTAAGCTGCTATATTAGAACTTGTTCTGCTCATACTCAGATAACATAAGGTGATGGAAAACATACTTATATCAATCTTTCATATTCTGGAAAATGATCCCCCAAAGCTGAAAGACAAGCTTATGACTACTGTGATTCCTGAAGCTGGGAAAAACAACTTGCTATTAGTATTTTTCTTGTAAAACTTTGACTTCGCTTCTGCTTGAAAATAATCCTTAGAGAGGATAAGGCTTTGATGTACATTCACTATTTTGTTATTTTTTGAGAATTTTGTGGCTTGTGAAGAGTGTACTGTGAATATGTGGTAGTCAAAACCAGAACTTTTCAGCTGCTCTGTGCATCACCATGTGCATTTTTTTCCTTAAATCTAAATGCCGTTGTTAGTATCCAATTTACAATGCAAACCAAAAAATTGGTCTCCATAGAAACTTTACAGATTATTTTTCTGAACACTCCTTTGTATTTCTTATTTTCCCATTCAGTACTAGCTGAAGGTATGCAGAAAACCATTGCAAAAAGAAGGGTAATAAAAGATAAAACTGAAATTTTCAAAATCTCTTTTGATCTATGTATGTGGGTGTGTATTAATTATTTCTAGCATCTGCATGGATTTGATTGAAAGAATGGAACCTAAGTTTGCCAATGTCTTTGTTTTTATGGAACTTCCATTGATTTGGATAATATCTCCATATATCTCCTTGAATAAGTAATAGTTCCTAGTGCCTAGGTCTCTGTCTCTGTGTTCACTCTTACCTGCTTCAAAACATATTGGATTTCTTTAATAGATCCATTTGGTTCAGAAATCAAAAAGTATCACTACCAGAATTGGCTCCTACTTACTGATTTAATTGTATCAGCCTCATTTGTTTGTTCCTTTCGACATTATCTAGAATGTTTTATTCATCTCTAAGGTGCTTCTGCTACACTGAAGAACAATTGGCAGCTATGCTATGTTATTGTACTATTTCTTATTACATAAAAATAGGAATGCAAGAATTAATAGTTATTAAGAGTTACTACAATGTGTTAAGAAAGCAAAGAAGAATGAACAGAATTAAATTTATCATGAAACTTTTCACTGAATTTCCACAGCTTTTGTCATAAACACAATGTACTGGTTGTGACAGACAAGAGCATAGATAATTAATGAGACAATACACAGGGAAAATAATTATTAACACAGTTGTTACGATATTTTACATAGACTGAAAATTCCTTGAATCAGAATCACCATCATTTTTTGCAGATAACGGCTGTCACCTCATGATACTTACAGATCTTAGAAAGTAGTGCATGGCATCAGAGAATGAGAAAAAAGCTATAATATGACCAAAATCATAGACAAAAGAGATCATTCATTTTTACTTATAGAACACACAGACTGGTAGAAATCCAAGTGTTTTTCCCCATCTTAACACCCACAAGAATTGAAGAGGAAGTAAAAGTAGTATTTTTTAGGCTATGTCAGAATTTTAAATTTTATGTCACATACACATGTGCATATATTTATACATATATACAATCTCAAATGTGTTTTGGTTTTGAAGTTGTGCATAGCATCTAACTTAATATAGGAGAGCCACTTTTGAAGCAGAAAGAAGTATTATGTTTGAAACTGAATTTTCATTTTGTTCTCATTTCAAGAACTTCTCATCTGTCAATTTATAAGGAAAGGTAACAAAAATATCAGTGTTTTTAAAAAGCACTTTCCCTTTTTTGAACAAGCATTTTCTGATGAAAAATTGTTAAACCAGTAGATTTCTAGAAATCTTTTCCTACAGCCTTCAGCTGGGTATCAGTTTAAGGAGGCAGGGAAGGAGCAAAAATCCCCGGATAAACTTTCATCTTATTCCAACTGACTTGAAAATAAGATGGCATTAGCTATTGTGCTTCCATTCCCTCAAATATAGAAGTCAGACTTAATCTGTAGCAGGGTGTGCTTCACAACCAAACAAAATTTAACCAAGAGAAACAGCATTATCAGTGTGGAAGATAATGGGAATGATCAGGAAGAGGAGAAAAGGTACATGAGGATCCTTCTATTTTTTTTAATGCTGTATAGTTTTCCATTTACATCTTGCCACTGAAAACACTACCCCTGAAGCACTATTATTATGTTTTTGAAAGTGAGAGGCATAACTCAGAGAGCCTCAGGCAACAGTGAATTACCAAGGTCTTTCCTACAAGTGAGTAAAATATAATTACACTCTTCAACAAGTGAGACAAAATATATTTTGGGTAAAGAAAGAAAGGTAGAAAAGTAGATGAGATGTGTTGTCTGTGTTGTACATTTATTATTAGGCAGGAAGGTAAATGAATGCATATGAAAATAGGAACCCAGTCAATTTTTTTCTGCAGAGTTGAGGACAAAACTGGTTTGACATTTAGAAAAACCCATAACATCCTAACTTCTGCTAGTTTTGCTATATTCTTGATTACTAAATCATCAGACAAACTGATGTTGAGACACAGTTTGACCATGCAGCGATAGGGGTGAATGCACATGCATGCACATGCATAGACATTCCTGAAGTGCAACCCCAAACCTATTTTTCAAATGTAGAAAGCAATCACTTCAGTCATAAAATAAGCAGACTACTTAGTAGAATCTGTCTTACATAAGGCACAGTACCTGACTCTTCTCTTTGCATGTCTCTGACTGGTGTAATACACATTAAAATAAGTTTCCATTTACTTCCTAAGTTTTATCTCACTGTGGCATTCCATGGTAGTTTAATAATGTCTATCCCATCTTAATAAGCTTTTGGCGCTAAAAAATTTTCATCCTGGAATTTGGACTAATGCATACATCTTGTTTAAAGTATCATTGAGATTTCACACATCACTGTTCAGCCCATGCAATCTCATTTCTCCTCTTCCACACATAGAGTGGAAAAGTATCACCCACAGATGCTATCTGCTGTTACTGGGATGAAGTCAGGTTCTGCCCACAGTAGGAGAAATAATTCACAGGTTAGTAACATACTGGCATTGCATTCTACTATGGACATGATTATCTTTGATGGTTTTGTCCTTGCAAAGAGAAAAACAGAGCAGTTAATTTAAATACAATATGGTTAACCACAACTATGATAAGAAAGCAAAAAAAGAGAAAATTCTGTTTAAGGATGGTCACATTTCAAAGATACGTCATTTAAAAGTAAATTTTACACCAGAAACAAAGTCTTAAAATAAAAATTAAAAAATCACATGAAACCACTTAGGAAGAAGTAAAAAATTTTACAACTGAGATTTAATGAACACATATTTTTCTCAAATGCTTTATCAGTGCCAGTAAGAACAGGGAAGGCTTCCTACTGGACACAATTTGAATCCTCAAAAATCAGCTGAGGGCAGGAAATCTTTCTGGGACACAAACCATATAATTATAAAGATCTTATTCTTCAAGCTGGTTTTTTTTCTCGTTCGCCTCCTCTGCAAATAATGATGCAAGTAAGAGTTGTGGTGGTAGTATGGATACATTACTGATGAACATTTTTGTTTTTCACTCATGTAGAGAAACTGTTCAGTTGGTCATCTGTGCTCAAGCAAGGCCACTTACAGACAGTTGCCTAGGATCATCTCCAGATGAATTTGAATATTTCCAAGGACAGAGACCCCCAAATCTCTCCAGGTCACCTGTGCTTTGTCTGCCTGACAGTGAAAAAGTGTTTCCTGATGTTCAGGGAGATGTTCCTGTATTTCACTTTATGCCTGTTGCCTCTGGTCCTGTCACTGGGCTCTTCTGAGAAAAGTCTCTGTCTTCAAGGTTCCCTGCCATTGACTATTTATTTAAATGGATAAGATCCCCTCCGCACCCATCTCATCTGCAGGTTAAACAGTTCCAGCTCTCTCGGCCTTTCCTTACAGTACTTTCACCATCTTTGAGGCCCTTTTTTAGACTCTTGTATTCGATATGTCCATGGGTTTCCTCTATTGAGAAGCCCAGGGCTGAACACAGCCTTCCAGATGTAGCCTCACCAGTGACGGATAGAGGGGAAGGACCACCTCCCTCAACTTGGAGGCAATACTTTGCCTTAATGTAGCATGGGATACCACTAGCCTTGTTTGTGGCAAGGGCACAGTGCTGCCTCATGTTCAACATGGTATCTGTGGGGCACCCCATATTCTTTTCTGCCCTGCTTCTTTCCACCTGAGTGGCTCACAGCATGTACTGATGAGGATCCTGTCATCCTAATTTTTGAAGTCCCTCTGAATGGCAGTGTGACCCTCTGGGACCTTGTTACCCAGGACATGGGAAAAGCCAAGGTACGGAATGTCACCTTTGTCTCAGTCTTTACTAGTAGGAGAAGCTGCCAGGAATCCCAGACTTCAGGTTTCTTTGTTTTGTTCCTAGATCTTAGACAGTGTTTATGCATTCTTCCTAGCTTACCCATCCTTCTTTCCATCCTTTATATGCTTTTGAAGATGTCAAAGTCTGCTCTTTAAAAGCTCTTTTAAGAGTTTTGAGCTCATTTCTCACCCTACTCCCCACCCTTAGGATCCTGGACCACCATCTCATAGTCACTTCAGCCTTTGATCTTCACGTTCCCAACAAGATCCTCATTGTTTGTGAACATGAAGTCCAGCAAAGCAACTCTTTTTTTCATTGACCCTTCTACCACTAGGAAGCAAATGTTATTAACAATTCACTCCAGAAACCTTATAGATTTGCTCTTGCCCATCCATCCCTAAGGACCAGGACCTGTGAATAGGAGGCTTCTCTTAACTGTGTGTAGAGGACCTGTTAAAGTAAAACTGGTTGAGTTCAGTGCTATATATCATCATAATAATATATATGAGTTTGGAGAAAAGGCACGGTGACAGAACTTTGCTGACCTGGAGGGAAAGACATGAAAAGTTCTCAAAAAGTGTAATTCTAAATAGAGTAATTCAGCAATTTAATTTTGTAAGTTTTAATGTCATTAAGACTTATTCTCTACTCATACCACAAATAATTTTTACACTTTGAAGAAGAAAACATTACTTCTGTGATTTAACCCTCCCTTAGATCCTATGTTGTTCATGTAATTTATTCATTCTGGCAAGGTGAATAAGAAAACAGTTTTTAAACTTCAGTATAATAAAAGTAGAATACAGTGTAAAAATAAATTGGAGACAGAATTTAATTATTGCTTTTCTCTGCATGATTTGCTCCCTAGCCCCTTTGCAAACTTTCTAACACTTACTTTAAATTCTTCTTTTATCCTTCATCTGTTGACACTATTTACAGACAGAACTCTGATGTGTTTACCGTGCAATTAGAATAGATCTTCATTGTAATTAAATATCAATTCGGGATCATAGCTTCCAGCTATTTGTCAGCACTGATAGTGATCAATAGAAGGAGATGCTGAACAAAGAAGTTAAACAGATTTCCTGGGTAGTCAAATATTTTTCATTTCTTCATGTACCCCATTTTTTAATGGAGGATGAAGAGATTAAAATTCCTGCATCCTTGTAGTTATTCTGTGGCACATATTTAGAAAGCTAAAATCAGAAGCTAATTGCCACATCATTATGCTTAATTGACATGATACCTCTTTCTTTGTAACTCACCATGACAGGTTCGTTTAACTGTGATGTGGTGACTGCCTGTCTCAGGAGTAAAACTTTCAGTAGCTGTGGGCAAATTCCTAAAAATAAAACTCAGTTAGGAGCATAGTATTCACACTAGACCCCTTGGGGCCATACGTCCACTGTGTTGCTATTGCAAACTGCACATCACACAATCTTGTAGTTCACTTTAAAGTATACACCATACTCAATTTATACTTGTTTGTTTTTATGATTATATGATTTTGGGCTTCTGCAATTCTTTCACTCATTGACATTCATCCCTTTATGATACATTTAAGGTCCTATCCCATCTTGGTTTTCTTTCGCTTTATTAAATGAGCAAGTCTATTTTATTCTTCCCTCTTTTGGTAGCATCTGATTTCTGCTCAGCATCCTTGTAGTTCTCTGCAACTCTTGAATTTACCTGCATTGAACAAAAGTCAGCAAGTTTCAATGGAAGTGAGCCCATTCCAACACATGGCTCTTTCCTCATCAACAGTGAACATTTTTTAGCTGATATGTTTCCATCACAGTTGCCTTTTCACATTTGTGTCAAATTTGAAACATACTGGGTATTGTATGATTGAATAGTACATCCCATATCTTCTTTTAGGAAATTTCTAAGTATTTGGTTCCACTACAATGTATAAAATCTCACTATTGGACTCACAATATATCATCTTTCATTTATATGGTTAGACTTTATCCACTTCTTAGTTTTCTCTCCCACATTAGCTCTCTTTTCCTCTCCCTCCCTCCTTCCCTGATCTCCTCTTCCTTCTCTCTCTCTCTCTACCTCTTTCTCCTTGCTCCCTTGTTAGATTTTCATTTGCTTGTCCACATTAACATCAACAGCCATATGAAAAGTAGCAGTAAAAACTTAACATAGCGATGAAAATTTTGTTGAAAGGGAGTTCGGGTGGGAGTTCAAGCTGCTTCATGTTTTTTTGCATCCAAAATACTGCAAATAGTGATTATAGACATTTGTATGCATGAAATATGGTTCTTTCACACTTTATAGGACACTACTTCACAGAAATTAAATTACATATAAGTACTAAATTTTAAGTCTCAACAATTCTTATGCTTGAAATCTTATATCTAAAGACATGAAGTTGAACTAATAAATTTCTAGTGTAAAATGGCTTTATTTTAAAAAGAAATGGGCTGAGGAAGAGAGGGAATGGAAACACAGCAGAATTATTCTTAATAGCACCTTATTGGCCTGTTTCACTGAGGTAACAAATGGAAAGAGTCCACAGTTTTGTAGAGAAGTAATGAGAGCAAACAGATATGAAGCTCGCTAATAGAAAGCTCTCTCTTCCTTATGATAAATTTAAATCTGTAATAAATTTCTAGATGGGTCGTTTTTAATACTATTCTCACTTTTAATGGGCCCAGATTTTTACAGATTTCAAATAATTTACTTGTATTTTGCTTCTGAGTCTATTGAGTATCAATTTTTTTTTATACATGCTATTCCATTCCAGTTGTTATAATTACATTTAGATGCCATGTAGCTGTGTAAAATTTGTGCATAACTTGTAATTGAATACATATATATGGATGTATTTTTACTATTGAGAACTTCAGGTATCAAAAAATGAAATGGATGTGAAACAGGAATTGAAAAGATGAGTGACTGAAGGGACAGAAATCAGATGTCAGTTAGAAACTAACTACCCAAATTTTCATTTAACAAAGCTCTCATTGAAGAGCTCAAGATCTTGTTGTGCTATTCCAAAGAGTATTTCTTCCTTAAAAATGTATATTTCATATAGTGCATACAGTGATGCTGTAATTTGGTCTCAGCAATATGTGTAGGGCTCACTCGAGCTGCAAAGAGTATGATTGAAATTCTTTTATGGCTCATTAAATACCTTCTGCAAACCATCTCTTTTATCTGTGTCAAATGATATTCCCCTTCACATATAAATACCATACTCTTATGTGAATATTTGCATGTCCATGTTTATCTTTCAGGTTCTGATGATTATCCAAGCATGTGAACCAATAATTTTCTAGTACAGTTTCTTACAGGAAGCGTATGTAAGAATTGGAAAGCCTGAAAGAATACAGATAAGGAGCAGGAGCTTAAGAAGTAAATTTTTAATTTGGCAGTATCAGTCAGGCTTCAGAAACAAAAACACTTAATCTGACCCCACTTTAATTCCTGCAAAGTAATTATTTCTGAAGATGTGCTAAAAGTACCTGTTAAAAATAAAGTTGAATCCAACTTAGCTCCTTCATATCAAAAAATTAAAGCAAAGTCACATCTCATCACAACATATTGTGTTGTTACTGAGTACCATTAAATGTATTTTTAGGTATGACATGATGGAACATGAGTGATTAGGAATGTTCAGTGTATAAAAGTTGTAAATGAAAATCTGAATGATAATCATGTCTTTATAGATCCTTATGAATTAACCTAAGAAGAATTTTATCTCATCACAAATACTCTGGAGAATTAATTGCTAATTAAATGTTTAAAATAGAATTTTAATTTATCTTAGCTTTGAAATTTTTAAATGTGCTGCACCAATACAAATGTCCATACAGGTTTTAAAATAGATGATAAAATTATTTAAAGAGAGAACCATATTCCTTTTGCTAGCCAACTTTATTTTAATGTACTTTGGCAATTGCAAATCTGTTTTGAGAAGGATTTACAGGGCTGCAAAATTTGAGACTCATCGATATCTCTTCCTCACTCCTCACATCCCTCAGTGTTCTACCTTTGCCTTATTGCCTGTGATTCAAATAACATCAGAAATAGCATTATAAGCATGAATTGAAAAATCACTAGTTGATGTTTATACTATCATTCAAGGACACAGGCACCAATCCAACAAAGTATTTAGACTCCTTACCGTTATTTAGGCTTCCAATGTTCTGCTGAATGCTCTTTCACTGACGTTTATTACCTCACAATTGGGATGGACTAAAAGCATGCCCACAGGCAATTAAGGAAATTCAGCTAATGGCTGATAATTTATTAGGCGAATGTAATTCAATTCCATCCCGTTATGTGCCTTAGCTCTTAGCAAGCACTTTCAAATGAAGTTAATTCAAAGGCTTTACTTAGTATGTTTATGGTGGCACAGACAGGCCTTAGCAAATTTCTCAAGGATATGTTATAACATCACATTTTAAACAAGGTTACAGCCTTCCTTCCTATTCATGCAGACTAGAAGGATTACTGAAAGCTATTTAAAAAAATAAAAAAGCCCAATAGTTTCTCCATTATAAGGACAAACCTGTTATATAGCAATGGTGACATTTAAAATACAATTTCCTCCACTCATGGTGATTCTAGGAGTGCTAACTAAACAGTCCAAATGTTTTCCAAAGTTTCCTGTGTGCAGTTGTATGAACACCACTGGCTCAGATGCTGGTTAGCAACTGCCAAAGGTGATGCACTTCAGGACCAGTTTTGTAAACCCTTATTTCCCCGAGTCACCCTTGCATGTGACGGTTCCCATGCCTGCTGAAAATTCCTGCTCACAAAAGTTGTACAGATTGATCCTGACCAGCTTTTGCTTTGGGTAACAGCTGAAGTGGAAAATCTGTCTCTAAGGGGCTTTTTCTTAAAAAACATGAACTTCCTGTTACATTTTAAATGCCAAATTCAGCAAGAACTCTGTGGGTGAGTGTGAATCAACCCCTAGCTTACTCACAGCGAAACAGGTTGACAGTGTAATTTACAGAAAGGAGGTGTACAGATAGAATTAAAGTATTTTCCAGTCCCACCCAACCACCTCCCTGTGAGGAATCCACCACCTCCCAGCTTCAGGGAGGGATGATGTCTTTAAATAAGAAAAAATACAGTGAGAAAAACTGAAACTAAGTTTCTGTCAGGCTTATTTCTTGGGAAAGGCAGGAAGAGATAAAGGCGGAGAAGCGCTCTAGGTGGTTAGTAGAACATTGATGCTTTCTAGAGTCATTCAAAGGATGAGACTCTGATGTTCCCATTAAAGAGCTTTTGGGCAAGTGTTGCATAAGGCAGGACTTTGTTTTCAGAGAAATGAAAAGCCAAAAAATGTCTGCTAGCACTCACAGTTGTAAACAAAGTACAGAAAAAAATCAATAGTAAGGAGAGTCAAAGAATATATATGTATCAGAGATAAACTAGCACAGTAAATTTTCTGCAGCTTTCTCTCCTTTCTTAATTGTTTGAAAAGAAATTTTGCCAAAAATATTCTTTCCATCTTTTTGTGAAACTTAGGAGATACATCCTGTGCCATGAAAAAACCCACCATGAACTGACTGTACACTTCTGTCACGAGGAATCACTACATTAAATAATCATGGAATGAGGGATAAGGCAGATGAGTGAAGAGGACTGACTATGTAGAAGTGACTGAGATTACTGTATTTTAGCAATTGTAAGCCAGACCAAAGAGATATTAGAAGAAGCTGTAGCTGAAACATGTATAGATTTATGAAGACCACATTGAAAGCTGAATTCCTGTTGTCCGTGCAGCTGCATTTCAGAGCTGGTTTTCTTGTGTGCTGTTACGTGTGTCTTCTTGTGTGAGACAGAAAGAAAGATTTAAATGGACAAAAATTGGAGAGGTGACAGAGCGAACCAGTCATCTAGTATTTGCAAACAGAGATTTTTCAACATTTTTTTCCAGGACAAACAATATATTATTCCAAGCATTTTCCCATTATTTGCTCAGTTCAAATTTTGAGCCAAAAGAATGTGATCTCTTGAAAGAACTAAGGATTCATAAGATAAATAAGACTGTGGTTGTACAAAGTAATATAAAAAAATATCTCCATTGCCCACTGAGGAATATGAGGTAATGATGAACTTAATGCTGAAAATATTTAGAGGGAAAACAGAAGCAAACATTCCCACCTCCAAAGTGATTGAAAAGGAGGGAGACCCTTGAAAAAACTAGTTTACATTACTTCAGTAATTTTATTACTTTAGGTATGTGGCTGAAGTGCCTCAGGAGGCTACTCTACCTGTGTAACACTTAGCCCTTACATTAAGATCTCTAAATGCAAATGCCTAATATGTTGAGAAAACCTGAAGTAATTGCCTAAATATAAGCTTCTCTTGCTATACTGTGCCCTCCCTCTGCCATCCTAGATGCATGGGACATCCCAGGTCTTCTGTCACTTCAGGGGAGTTTTATTTTGGTGCCTCAGATACCAAAGAGCATGTCAAATGCAGGTGTGTGCTTATGTAAGCACTCCCAACCTTGGGTGAGTAAGGCTTCTTTATAGACAAGGGAGATTCAGCCAAAAAGGTGAGTAGAGCCTGGAGATTTGGCTGACCATATGTGGAAATGAGATCATATAACTAACCCTGTCAAATAAGATTACAGCTTGATTTCCTGAATGCAGTTGTCCTGTGACACTTTCAGATGCTGTAAAATTTCCAGAGTATCCACATACAATGTAACACCTTACAGGAAAGGGGAGGGGAGCTTGATGACAGACTTGACTGACAAAACTACTTCAGATGCTGATAGGTTTCTATGCTTGAGTGACCTAATAGATACCTGTAGGTTTAAATCAAAGCTTGAAAACCTAGCAGATGTTTCAATATGTACATATGGGTGTCTGCAGTCCAGAGCTAAATCCTGCCCTTGCATATTGCATTGTTTTTTTGTCTCTGCTTCTGAAACAGACCATTTCTTCCATGATGTATTTCCCTCATCAGTGTGAAATGAAAAGAAAGTCTTCTAAAAGATGGAAAGTTTGGGTCTGAGTTCACAAAGGCACACCAGTTTGCACAAGGATACTATTAGCACAGCACTCGAGAGCATTGTCTATTTGAGTATCAAGTATTGATTTTTCTGCTGATAACCAGTTTGTAATTAATTGGCTGCTTACAATGGTAAGACCAAACAGTGTGAACGAATGGAATTGAACCCTGGTTGTAGCACATGCATTATGCTTTTCACTATATTACTCACTACTACTGAGCTGCTTCTCTATATTAGCTTAATTGCTAATACTTTGTCCTTAAAATGACAATGAGGGCCTCTGGCAAAAAGTTTACTGGAAAATAAGGAGGCAACAAAACAGAGACTTCATCTCAATTTCGAGCAGAAATGACTTCCAGAAGAGCTGTGAAATAACAACAACAAAAAAAAAGCATTATTTGACTTTTGTCGGCAGCATTCCTGAGGAACCTCTCTGGAAGAAAAAACAACCCTGTGTATGTCTACTGAAGACTCTGAGGCAAGGTATTTGGTCTTTCCATGGCATGCTTTCTGCCAGAGTTAATCTTCTCAGGAGGATTAGATGGTACAGAGAGATATAAATTATATATAACTGTACCACTTTGTGGAAATTTGGTCTGTGCTGTCAACTCAGACCACTCTGGAAATTTCCTGTTCAGTTTTATTACCTAAAAAACTTCTTTACTGTAAGGCTAGAAGCGATAAGTTTTTGATGTCAGAACTCACGGGATAATACTTTCCTGAATGGCTCACAGCTGTGTGAATTATGATATTGTCTGCTACTAAAGAAAAATCAGAGATATGGTCAGTGTTTGTTATCATGTCATTTTGTACATCATTTTATCACTTGCACTATCTCCAGCACCTAGAATTGTCTGCTTAAAGCTTTTACCCTTTACTGTATGTTGCTGAGTTATTGCTGGTGAAAATTGCATTTCTTCTCGAAAATGTGTAGTGATGTAGTTAATCAAAGTAAACAGTAAAGGGATACTGAACTCCACATAAGCTAGGGGTCTGATTCTGCCACCCTTGCTTCTATTGAATAGCTCTTACTGGAGTGCCCTTGCAGAGGATAATTGAACTATTCGGATGAAAAAATGTCACCCACTGTGCACTAGAGCACTAGAATTCAATTCTGTGTGCTAGATGCTGAGAGGGAGCTCACAAACAATTATGAATTATCGTAAACAGAAGTTATATGTGGGGTTATTTTCAGATTTCAAAGAATGGCAGTTAGACATTTTAAACTTTTTATATCTGCCATTTAATGGTTGTCAAGCAGCAACTGTATTTGCCTGGTGATGTTGAACTCTTAGTCCAGCTCATCTGTTTAGCAGCAGTGGGATACTTTTTAATAGCCAGTAACAGCTGCTAGGGAACTTTGCTTGTCCCATAGAGCAAATGGAAAGATATTTTTATAAGAGGCATTGACACCTCTGAGTCTGTTTTTGTAAGTCTGTTTTTCTTGCAGTCTTTCCTGATGGACTATGCTGCCAGCATATATTTGCTAGGCAAACCAGATTTGCAGCACAAATAACTACACATTTCAATATTTGAAATCTAGCAGATTATATCCCTAGATTGTTGAAAGAAAATCTGGATTTCTGGTGGCATATGTTATAGCTTCCAGAAACTAGCTCCTAAATTAACAAGTCACAGAGTTCTTCAGAATTTTCTCAAGTGCTGATTAACAAGGCAATGCAAACCCTTTACAACTTTTTGCCCTTTCCCTTTATTAAATGCCTGACATTTAGCAAAATTAGTTGATGGAATATGATGAGTCTTACTACGTGTGCTGTGTGATGGAACATGATGCAAAACCTAACACAAAATCTGAACTGAAATATTGCCATTAGTTTGGACACCCACTGTTTAATGTGGGGGTTTTTTTTCTGAAGAAAATTACTCACAGGAGCAAAAGTGTTCCAATAGGATACGGTATTACAGGAGGGTGGCGCAGCCCCACATTAATCTTTTTCCAATTAGAACTTGGGAACAGTTGTGGTGCCTGGAGGGCTTCAAGATTTCTACAAATGTTACCTCTCCATTAGCAGCCTCAAAGTATTTACTCACAAGAAAAGATAATTTTTCTCCAAAGGAGTGAAAGTGAAGGTGGAAATAAGAAAAATTTCAAATGTTTGAAATATAATGCCAAAGCCAAGGCAACAAAACAGAGCAGACAGAATTACTGGCGTGCTGTGTAGATAATGAGCAATAACAGTTGTTAGAAACACAGTTCAATTATTATCCTGAGTAAAATGAAGGCATGTGTTTTAGAGCTAAAAACAGAATACAGAATTGAGTAGGGAATTAATATAATAATATTTTGTGCTGATGACATGTAAAGGCAGAAAACTGGCATGAGTCAAGAAAACATAACCTGCTAAGGTATTAAAATATGACCTGATGTATATCAAAACAAGTTCTATTGAGGTTATGTTAAAAATAAAAAGTGAATGGCTATGGTTAGACAAGTAGAGAAATAAACTAAAATTCACGCAATACTACAAATTAGAATTTCAAATCACAAACACATTAGGAGACAGTTAGTTGTAGAAAGTAAACTTGCATCTAGAGCAGAGTCAGTTCACTTGAAGTGGAGAGTAAGCAAAAGTGAACTACTTCTGTTCCAAAGAACCAAGTTTGTCAAACTGTGGAAAAATTATTAGGAAAATTATTGGACTGAAACACTCTTGACCTTAGAAAAATCTTGATTTTTTTTTCAAATGCCAGTGGTCCAAAAATGGTTTGAAATTTTAATGTCTTTTTATTTCTTTTTAATAAAGATTTTGGGCCTGACTTCCAGACACTACAGAGAGGTCTCTGATATTTAGCTGAGAGTCAAGAAAGATTGGAAAAGAAATATAATAAGTAAAGAAGCTGCAGTTTAGAAATCTTGAAATGCAAATTTTTCCAGAATCCAATTTTCTTTGTAATTTCTGAAGGAAATTAAAAAGAGACATTAATTAGTTCAAAAAGAAGGAGGGGGTAAGAGTGTGATATTTATATTGAATGGATACCAGATAGCTAATATTCAAGCCTGTGACCATATTTGCCTGAGTAATAGCACATATGATAAAACATTAGGGCCAACCCAGGATGGCCTGTAAGAATGAGGTGTGGAAACAGAAATGACAACGTTTAATTCAAATAAATTAATACTATCAATTGGATGATCCAAGCAACAGATGAACTGTGAAATCTAGCATATAAAATTAGATAATGAGGATTCAGATAATGAGTATATTCTGTGAGGAATGGTACTGTTCTCCTCAATATGCCAAAACATATTGTGAAGGATGAGAAAAATGAGGAAATAAGAATGCCAAGAAAACCTAAAGAAATTTTTTAAGGTAGTGTATATTCTCAGTCAAAGAAAAACTCCAAGAGAATTTACTTGATCTTCTAAAAGAAACCAATACGCCATGTGAGAAACTACTGTTTCATACAGAGAAGATGGCTGTAATTATGTGAAAATTTACAAACTGACCAAAAGTTAAGCAACATTGGATTGTGCTCAAAAGGAAATCTCCTGACCTGAAAGGAAATTGTTAACAGAGATACGAAAAGGAATAGGAGAATTGATACAAGTTGTACTTTTATTTTCTTTAAAAAAGTTGGGAGGAATGTGGAGAGGAAAATCTGGGAACCACTCAATTCAAAAGGCAGTGGTCTAATAACATGGGAAGAATTGGATGTCTTTGAGGACAGAATTATAAGGTGGGATGAAATTTAATTGTATATCATGCAATATCATGCACGTAGATTCTGTCAGATGCAAAATCACCACATGAAAACAGTAGGTTAATAGATTTATTACTGTAAAGATGCCTCAGAGTCATGAATGAGACGTACTTGTGGAAAGGGTAAATATGATGGTAGAACGTTAAAGATTATGAAGAAAGCAAAGAAATACTAATTATATATTAGCAAAATCATCTTTCCAAGTTGTAGGAAGGTTCTTCTGAACAGGATCATCTCTAAAGAAAGCTAACAAAATAGTGAAAATAATTCATGAGTTAACTTTTTGCCAACCAAATCCTGGGTTGCATCAAAAAAAGTGTGACCAGCAACTCAAGAGAGCCCCTCTACTTGGCTTTGGTGAGACTCCTTCTGGAGTATTGTGTCCAGTTCTGGAGTCCTCAGTGTAAGAGCATTGAGCTTCTGGAGTGGGTCCAGACGAGGGCCATGAAGACGGGCTGGAGCAACTGCCTTATGAAGACAGGCTGAAGGAACTGGGGTTGTTCAGCTTGGTGAAAAGAAGGCTCATGGGGGACCTCATAGTAGCTTATCAATACCTGAAGGTGGCCTTAATAAAGGTTGGGGTAGAACTTTTTAATAAGATATGTGATGGTGGACGAAGGGAAGGTGACCGATGTCATTTACCTGGACCTGAGCAAGGCCTTTGACATTGTCCCCCACCACATCCTTATCTCCAAATTGGAGGGAAGTGGATTTGATGGGTGGACAACTAGATGGATAAGCAATTGGTTGAAAGGTCGCACACAGAGGGTGGTGGTCAATGGCTCTATGTCCAGGTGGAGGCCAGTAACG
>VZTY01003050.1:340133-371826 GCA_013400935.1 Turnix velox
TCCCACGGGTGCCCCCTCTCTGGAGGTGTTTAAGGGCACCGAGCAGCCTGATGTAGTGGGAGGTGTCCCTGCATATGGCAGGGGGATTGGAACTACACGATATTTAAGGTCCCTTCTAACCTGAACTTTTCTATGATTCTATAATTCTATGATCTGGCTTGCAAAAGTAGAAGCCTGGTGATTTACTAAGCAGGATCAACAAGTACCATATAGCCAGCCACCATCCAATCATCTCAGAAGTTTAAAAACAGAATTGGAATTTTCTTAAGTTCAGCGACAGTACAGATTTTACAGGATCTGCAATATCTTTAACACTTGGAGTCCTTTTAATACCAATGGGTAAAAGCACAGCAATCATTTTAGCCAAAGTAAGCATTTGTGTGTAATACGACCACTTGTGCTTGGTTCTGGAAAGAGCATTAATCCTTCGAAACTCCTTCCAGCAACTCCTTCAGCAAAGCCAAAAAAGCATCAGCACACTGAAGAGCTCTTCTCCCTGGCTCCAACATACGTCTTTAAACTGAAAAGACAATGTCTTCTGACTTTCTACTAAGTTTTGTCTGCAGGATGTCAATTATTTTGTTCTAAAAAAAGCACATTTAGACCTTTCTGGATATCATGATTGAAAAATGACTTCTCTGATCTAGTACCTGTGAGATTAACTAAGGTAAATTCACCAAGGTAGAAGCTGTATCAACATTTTTCCTTGTCCTCAAAGCATCAGAATATATACTGCAATGAACTCTTCTTTGTTTTCTAATATTTTAGAGAACTTCTCCATAAAGAATACTTTTGTCTCTGATCTAGGTGGTAGGGAGGATGCTGATTGTAAAATGCCACATACGAATTGGTGACATGGTCTGAGAAGAGCAGAGAGCAAATCATAAACTGTAAAGCTTGTAAGATTTCATGGTTGAATTCCTTGCTTGATTTGCTTTTATTGAAGATCAAGAATTTTAATAGTAACATAAACAGGATTGAAATATTAGGCAATTTACCAATGACATTTTCCCAATTAAATTATGTACAAGAGATATGAGTGATTTAATCTGTTTTTAGTTGCTGGCAATGTGTTGTTCTCTCTTAGTTCTCTTTGTCTTAGGCTTCCCCTATAAATGGTAGAAAAATGCTGTCACTTTTAAGGGTGTAATTTAACTGAAAGGTTTGAGAAGAAACATGCTCCAATTTTCAGTTTTGAGTTAGACTTATTATTCTGTTGTGTTTTCATTTAATTTGCTTGACATTCTACTCTGTATTCAGCAGAACAGCTATTTGCTTGTGATGAATTTCAATTACCTTCTCATCAGTTGTTCCTTAAATATTATATTTCCTCCTCTTCTTCAGGAGATTTCTCATACATTATAGAATTCCAATCAGCATTCCTCAGAGCACTCAGCTTTCTTTCACCGTCCTCTTTCTCAAAGTCAAAACACTTTCACTATATAGCATTCTCTCATGAGTATTTCATACTCAATAATAAGCTGATAAGTAGATCCAGGATGCTCTGTATCTAAAATGTGATTTCTTATATTTAGCTCATTTCTTAGGATCAGGATGGAATAGCCTGGGACAGTAAAATCTGACCAAGGAATTACTGGAAACACAACAAGGCTACACTAAGAATATGCAACTATTAAGAATGTGTTCTTCTTCATGATTGCATTCCTGTTATCCTAATCAATAGCAGACTAATTAAAATGCCTCATGATCAATATTTCTACCTTGTTCAGGAGGTGTCTCTTATCTCTAAAAGGTTGCCATGATCTACTTTGTCTAACCTCACTAAAGGTTCCTTGCCAAAAGTAATTTGATTCCCTATTTAGCGATAAATTGCACTTAAACTGCCTTTATTGTCAGATAAAAATGTACAGTTATTCCTTTCATGCTACATATAATTGCTGTGTAACTTCATTTTTCTATGAACTGTACAATATTTTCACTGCAAGAATAGATTAACTTTTCATCAGGTAATTTTACTATCCTGAATCTAATATTCTTCCTTCAACCTCAGGGAGAATATTACTTTTTTTTATGTTTTTTCTTTAGCCACACCCTCCATACTTAGTGTCCCTACAGCAAGCATTTGGCTTGTTGTATGCTGTGATTTATGGCAGGAGATGAAGACACTACAAAAACGGATTGATACTAGCTTGTTCTGAGTTTCTGTACCAAGTTGTATGCTTGGGCAAAAGTCCTGCATGGAACTGATCTGACTTAGCCTGGGAATCTGAATGTTATACATGAAGAGGTGAGACAGCTACCTGAAACTCCATTTCTAGTCACTGCAGGGAGGTACCAGCTTCCAGAGAGATACTTCCCTTACCCTCCTAGAAGGATGTGGGAAGGTCAGATGAGTCATCTTCTGGAAATGCCTGACATTAACAGAACTCAACTATACGAGAATGATCTCACTCATGGACTGTTAGGACCCTCACAGAATCACCTGGATGACATACTGTCAGATGAATATTTTTAACGTCCTGATCCTACTCATTTCATCTTGATCTGTCTTTGCATTCTGGCAACTATAGTGAATGAAAACCTGACATCTGGAGTCCAGCCACCAAATTATTTCAGTGCTCTAATCACAGTTGCAAACATTACAGGGTTTGTGGAGTTCCATCAAGTAAAAGCCAGATCAGTACTTCTATTTCTAATTTCTATTGACCATGGTATCTTTTTTGTGAATACCAGCAGAATGTTCAGAAAAAAAACATATTAAATGATTTCAAACTTTCTAATCTATTACAAAAATTTTAGTAATATCTTCAGCTTTTGTAGACTGATTCTTCTTAACTTATCTCGTCTGACAGAAATTGCTACCTATGAAGTGCTCCAGTAACCATCCCGCGATCAATACATCTCTATTTTTATGTTCAATAGCTTCCTCACAAGTTCAGCCACCTCCCCTTCCCCAGCATTTCTTTAGATTACTGATAGTCAGTACCTCAGTTCTCAGACTGTTCCACTCTCCTCATTTGAGTACTCCACTCATCCTTGCTTCTTTTCCAGTCATTCACTTAGTTGTTGCCTTTTCTGCTGCCTTGCTTTATCCGGTGCTATGCCTCAGAAGTTGTCTTTTTGCTTCACATTCACAGCTTGTACACCATTTCTGATGTCATTGCTCCCTTTGCATTTGACACTAACCCCGTGTCACCTGTTTTTCTGTCACATTCATTGATCTTCACAAGAAAATCAACCAGTTCCTCTAATTTAACCATCTGATCTTCCAGTACTACAGCAAACTGACAACAGTCACACACACGAAGTATATTTTAATGTCCTCAGCTTGATAGCCAGGAATGTTTCACACTCAATATGTTCCTGATCTTCACAGATACTTTCAAATGGAATAATTCACATATAATAATGGCTTAAGCTCAGAAAGGTTAAAATAAAAGTAACCAAATGATAAGGATTAAGATTCTTTCTACACAGGTTTCAACCCTTTTATGTAAATAAAACATCTTCAATTTCTAAGAAAACATAAAAGAGCATTCTTTATATTTTAGCTTTGAAATGACTGATCACAAACTCTTGTTCTCAGCAAAAAGTGAAGAAGCTGGTTTTATGCACCCAGGATCTGTATATTTTCTTGTAAAAAAAAAAAAAGTAGGTAGCAGAGGTACTTGTCTGGTGCAACAAGAAGCTGAAGCTGGGTGACCAACCAACAAAAGTATTGTTTTTTGACTACTACTTCTCATTGCAGGACAACATCAGGCTGCTTTCCCTGCTCTGGGCCATGCTGCACTGTTTTGAAAGATCATTCAATATTTATCCAAGCCTTTCCGGTTTTGTCAGGCAGGTCTAGAATGGGATAACAGCCTGGGATAACATAAACTGGAAATAAGAGATTAATTTGAAAGAGCAGAATGACTAATCACAGAACATCAGGGATTGGAAGGGACCTCAAGAAATAATCTAGTCCAACCCCCCTGCTAGAACTGGAACACCCAGATCAAGTCACATGGGAAGTTCTCCAAGAGAATTTTGAATGTCTCCAGAGAAGGAGACTCCACAATCTCTCTGGGCAGCCTATTCCAGTGTTCCATCACCCTCACTGAACAAGTTTTTTCTTATATTTCTGTGGAACCTCTTGTGTTCCAGCTTGCACCCTTTCCCCCTTGACCTATCATTGGAGGTCACTGAGAAAACACTCACCTTTTACATATTTATAAACATTAATGAAATCACCCCTCGTTCTTCTCTTCTCCAAGCAAAAGAGACTCATTTACCTCAGCCTTTCCTCATACAGGAGATATTCCAATCCCTTAATCATCTTTGTGGCTCTGCGCTGGGCTCCCTCAAGCAGTTGCCTGTACCTCTTGAACTGAGGGCCCTGGACACAGTATTCCAGATGTGGTCTAACCAAAGCAGAGTCTATGTCACTGTCAGATACAGGGCTCTTAGAAAGGTAGACACATGTTCCCTGTTCAGATTCAAGGTATCTTCTTTGCTGACTAATTCTAACTACCTTCATTTGTGAATAGCTTTTAAGCCTCTTGACAGATTAAAAGATGACTAATTTTTTATCACCATGCACAAAACGTATCTCTCTTGTGCCTCTCTGCAAACACCCTCAGACTTCCTTGGTGTGTAAATCAAATTTCCATACTTGTTATTTTAATGATGAATCTCATATAAATTGTTACTATTAATCTAGAAAGAAATTTACATATGGTTACTTTATGACATGCCATGAAAGAATGACTTTTTGGGCCATATCTGTGTATTTTTAAAGATAAAATTTGTGGTTTTGGGGAGATGACTGTGACAAAGTTGAGAAATAGTGTGTGGAGATAGTATCAAATAGAATATTGGTATTATGATAATATTTGGAGATATACCTTAGCAAATAGAGCACCTATAAATAGTTTCTACTAGTTTCAGTTAGAGTGCAATAAGTGTGATAAGGTTACCCAGAGTAATATGGGTGAAAAGTTTCCAGTAAATGCAAAATTCAGATATGGCATTTATTTTTAGCAGCATTAGGTACTTTCATTCCATCATATATATGTTGTATTTACAATATAATTTATCGTATTTATTCTTTTCTTCCTAAAATATTTCCTTGACTACAGTGATCACTGCCTTAGTTTGGTTTTTCCAAAGAAAAGTAAGGAAGATTCAAATTACGTGTTAAGAATAGCTTACAATTTGTAATTCTTGAAAAAATCACCTGTGGAAGGTCCATTGCTGCGAACCTAAAGACAGATTAGATAAATATCTGCCTGTCTGAATTGATCCAGCCTTGGGTAACAGAGATGAACTGGATGACCTCCTGAGATCCCATTCAACCTCAATTTTCTGTGATTATATGCTCAGAAACATTTCAGAAGGGTGCTGGAAATTTAGTGTATGAAATGTGCAAAACACCCAAAACCAGTGTGAAGTAGATTCACATCTGATTAATTTTTAGAGATACTGAATCCAATTGAATTTTTTTGAGGCTGCTGAGTCCAACATATCCCCTGTGTTTTATGTAATAACCAAATAAAACCAATAGTTAAAGAGGAGTAAAGTTTTCTGATATTAAGATTTTCACTTGTTGAACTTTATTTGCTAGTTTATTTTATGCAATGATGTACATTGGCAAAAATATTCTTCCTGACCTATATGGCAATCAGCCTGCACTCTGAAGCATGACATTTGATTACCTTGTCTTAGCATGCAGAACTGCAAATGTTATTAATGGTCATAAAATTATCCAACCCTTTTAAAAATCAGACACAGTATTTGACTCAATGACCTTCTGCAGTCATGAAATTCACATTCTGATTGAAATTATATCAGTCTGGAGGATCTGATAGAGCTCTAGTGCAAGTGTCACAGCTCTGCCACTGAGGTGGAAAGGAATCTTGATGAGCTGCTATGTAGTCATTGCAAGTATCTTTGAGTTTCACTGTTTTCTGATTTACACAAATGACATATAAAATTTAAGTTTGGGATACCTTGCATTTTCACTGGTAGTAAACAGACACTGGGTAATAGGTCACTAGGTTGCTTGCCCTTTAGCAGCACATTGCATCCACTGGAACAGACACCATGTGAAAACCGATGTGAGCAGTATAGTTGTAGCAAGGGGAAGTATATTTATGCACATTCTTTGTATCATGGTCACCCGGGACATGAATAGTTTTCTTTATTCAGTTTTTTGGGGTGTGAAGAGCTAAACAGAATCATGGAATCATAGAGTAGTTTGGGTTGGAAGGGACCTTAAAAATCATCTAGTTCCAACCCCCCTGCCATATGCAGGGACACCTCCCACCACATCAGGTTGCTCAGTGCCTTGTGCAGCCTGGCCTTAAACACCTCCAGGGAGTGGGCATCCACAACCTCTCTGGGCAGCCTGTTCCAGTGTTTCACTACCCTCACTGTAAAGAATTTCTTGCTTATATCTATCCTGAATCTACCCTCTTCCAATTTACATCCATTATTTCTAGTCCTCCCATCACATATCTTATTAAAAAGTCCTACCCCTGCCTTTCTGTAGGCCCCCTTCAGGTACTGATAAGCTACTATATGATCCCCTCTGCTCCTTCTCTTCTCCAGGCTGAACAACTCCAACTCCTTCAGCCTGTCCTCATAAGGAAGTTACTTCAGCCCTTTGATCATCTTTGTGACTCTCCTCTGGAGCTGCTCCAAAAGCTCAGTGTCCTTCTTATGTTGAGGGCTTCAGAACTGGACACAGTACTCTCTACTGGACACAGAAAGGGCCTCATCTGAGCCAAGTAGAGGGGCAAAATCACCTCTGTTGACCTGCTGGTCATATGTCTCTTGATGCAACTCAGGATTTGGTTGGCCTTCTTGGCTGAAAATCCTTTTCTATAAAATGTTTCAGAACAGGGGTTGCCAGAGTGCCTAGTATTGCTTAAGAAAAAAAAAGCATGCCTCTTAATTTGGAAACCTGATGGCAACATGTCAACATTATGAATTATTTAACTGCCAATTATCTGAAGCATCTGCTTATTCCTTAGAGTTAAACGGTTTTTCAGATGGCCAACCCCAAATCTTGCATGCGTGCTGGCAAAACTAAAAGCCATCCATAACGTAATAAAATTATTTGCTTGTAATATCAGAGTCAGCAGCAATGTATCAACTTAAGCAATAGTTACGGAAAACAAGTTTCTAGCATAGCTATTATGCGGATTGTTGATCAGGGTGCCTAGGCTGTAACGGCCAGACAATTCACTCACTTCATGGGCTCAAGTTTCTGCATAGATGGAGGAAATCACCTTTCCTGTAACATAGTCTTGTTCAGAGGAGGCTTAGCTTTATGGATCCAGTGGACACAGGATGTCAGATGGAGCCTGACAATGTCTTCTGCTCTTTCTGTCTAGGTCAGTCCTGCACTTGGTACTGAGGAATAAATGCTCTGCAGAGACTTATGGAGTCACCAGGGAGTGGTAAACTGCCATTACCAGTGCATACATACCAGGAGCATACATTAAACCCAGAAAAATTTCTCAGTTCTGTAGCATGATATCATTTCCAATATCCAGGCTCAACTATGCAGGGGCTCCATGCCCAGGGATGCTGATCTGGAAATGTCCAAATCTGCTCATCTGCAGAGCCAGGTCCTGAACAAGACTTTATGGGTACTAAGGCTGAAATGTGTATGCCCCTACTTCTGGAGGACAGGGAGGGAGACATTGTTGGATGTGTGGAGAATTTGGTCTCTCACAAAAACTGGCAACTATTGTGAAGTTGCCACACACAACACTGTTGCACACGCACAACACCTATGTTGAAGACACTTACATCCCTGTGGGAATGTTGCTGGGCATAGGGACCTTCTGTTAGACTTCAGATGACTTCAAGTAAGTAAATGAGGTGGGTGATTGGTATAAGGTTTAAATGAACAACAGAAAGAGCACTACAGTGTTTTTACTACCTCTTTCAGTTTTCAACATATTTGAAATAGTTGCAACTCGCTCCTCTCCAAATCAAGTGTTTTCTGCAGAACTTGGAGTCCAGGTCAAGGCAGTATTCACAAAAGGCATAGCCTGCACATACTTTCCTTTCCTTGTATATTTCTTCCTACTTCATAAAATGCCAAAGAATCTCCAGTTTAGCTACTACTTCTTATTCTCTAATTAATATACACATCTGGGAAGGAATGGATAGCTCAGGTCACTTTGACCTTTTAATCTCAACAATTTGCTTTTTGTACTGTATCACTGTGGAAGATAAAATATATTTTGTGAGAGGGCAGTTTTTACTGAGTTTTTGCTTATGTTAGTGTGTAATGGTAAACATTTCTAGATTGGGCATTTGAGAAAAGAATAAGTGATATGGAGAACTGAAGCTGAAGAGGATTGTGTTTTAACCAAATGCAGCTGTTAGGTCTCTGCTTCAGAGAAAGAAAACTCTACAACAAGAAGAAAGAATGGCAGCTCTGGGCACACTGATACCTCTCCACTGTTGCTGTTGCTGTCTTTTTGATTACATGTTTCATATGAAACAGACCAATATACTCAATCTTTTGTTACTTATATCTGCTAAAAATTCCTAATTTGGCAAGGATTAAGTGTTGTGGGCTCTTTCATTGTGAACTGAATCTCTCAGACACCAATTAACATTTCATTGCTAAGACTTGTCAATTTGTTATTTGTGGCTCTGGCCAAATTTCTGCATTTGAACTTTAAAGGCTTTGTTTGTTTGGTCTGTAGCACAGCAGAAAATGACAAAAACAGCTAAACCCTCTGTAAATAAAATAAGCTAGAAAGAGCTAGCTTGCTTCTGGTCTAATATGATCCCCTTTCTGTATTATTACAAGCTTTACTCATTTACTGTTGTTCATAAATATCTGTGAAGTACAGCCCTACTGAAAGAGACTTAGATACATTGAAAAAACCCTGGAGACACTAACAATCTTGATTTGCTTGTCAACAAAAGGGTGTTGGGCTCTATCTGAGGTGTCCAAGTGTCCCAAAGAGCACTTGGCTACTGCTCCAGAGAGGTACAGATGTCCCTCAAGACCTGTATTCTATCAGTCAATACCATGTCTCTGGTATTCTACCACATCCCAAATGGCAAGTAACAGCACATGTATGCAACTGAATTGAACTCCTGCAGGCAGGACTCATGTTGACATTGTGGGTAGCTACAAATAAATGTCCAGCTGTGATGCACAATGAGATTTTGTTGCCTAACATGAGCACTGTGTACGTGCAAGTATTTCTGGTAAAGCTGTCTGGGACAGATGTGGCAGAGGACTTACAGGATATACCTGTGTTTCTGGAGGGACAGATGAAAGTGAAGATCACAGCCTAGGATGGGGTAGGCACCTCAGATCAGGAACCTATATGAAGTCCAAGCTATCCAATAAACAAGAAACAGTGGAATAGAAAAACTGCTAAATAAGTTATGGATTAAAATTTCAGCAGTGGAAAAAAAATCTATAGTTCCATTTCTATTTCTGTTCTGTCTGTGAATTTGTCCATCTCCGTTTTTTAACTGTTTATTTTACCTGTGCTTATATTATTTCCACTAAAATACAAATACTTTTTATTTTAAAGACTTTTATTTAAAAGATCATTCTCTTCAAGCATGATCTCTCTTCATGCATATTGCTATATTTGTGTCACATTAAATGTTGATATGATGCAGAAGGAAAATTTTTGGAACTGCTTACTTATTTGTGGATTAGCACTGCATGTCGAGGCAAAAGAAAATATTCACATTTGTATCAGTGAA
Source organism: Turnix velox (assembly GCA_013400935.1). NCBI lineage: Eukaryota > Metazoa > Chordata > Aves > Charadriiformes > Turnicidae > Turnix > Turnix velox. The sequence continues at coordinate 349,833 of VZTY01003050.1, forward strand.
GAGCACTTGTGATCCTTCAAAATGGGAAAATAACATGAAGATTTCCATATTTGAAGACAAAAGTGTCTGTTGGACAGGTTCTCATGCAAGAAAAGAATAATCAGCCTGTTGATTCACTATTTCAAAATGCCTGACTATTCCAGGAAAGTTTGTTCTTTGTTCTCTGTGGTGATCCTCTTAGTAGACAATAAACCAACATTCACAAAAGCATTATATCAAATATGGCCAGCGTCCTCCTCTTCACACATCTGATGCTGTGCATCTTTGTGGAAAAGTTTTTTGTTGTTTGTATAGCTGCTGAACACATATGGATAACTTGGCAGCTGTATATCTGCCATGCAGTGCCCTCTTCACAGCCCATCAGTCAGCCAAGAAAGCCCTGACGTCAACATCAAAAAAGGCAGTTTTTAACAGTGAAATGTATTTTTGCTCTCTTTGACATAGTATACTATTTATCAGTTTGCCCATAGTTATGGACAGCTGTTCCATTCTATGGAACAATTAAAAACTGTAAAAAAGGGGTTAGAACAAACAAACAAAGAGTGAAAAAAAAAAAAAAAAAAGGAATTAAACCCCAAAGCATCAACAATCTTTCAGAAATTATCCCTCAGTAAGTTAGAGGAAATCTAATGCATGAATCTCATGAGATTCCTAAACAATAACTTTACAATAGCTGATTCATAGGCAGTGTTGCTAGTTTGAATGCTTCCTGTGATACAAGTGTGAAAGTTTGAGCCTGGGACATATTTAGCCTATGACATAGAATGTAAAGATCCTTTACAGAAAATGAGTATTTTCTCAAGAAATCACCAGTCTTTACTTGGTTATGTTGAAGTGTGGCAATGTTAGCCAAAAATTGTACTGCATGATGCAGATATTTAAATCTTTGCACATGAAGTCCCACATCAGTGGCTGTCAGCCACAACATATGCCCACAAAGACTGCAATGCTCAGTGTATTCCATGATCATGAGCATAATTGCCTTCAGAAATGTGTGGTTGACAGGAACAAAGAAAAATCAATTTTCCATGTGCTAGTGTAGCCCTACTCTCTTCAGAGTGTTTTGACACAGCAGGTGTTTTTAAAACACTGTGACCAAGGGCAGTAAATACCTTTTAGCATGTCCATGACATACTTTAATAAAAAAGTAATGTGCTTTGCCTTCAGGGTGATGGACTTTCATGCTGTCAGACTCCCCATTCTTTTGGTTCATTGTCTGTTCTCTTTTAAACTAGCACATCTATTGTATATCTGTATATAAAGAGAAGGATATGTTTCATCTTTTTAAAGGAAGTCCAAGAGGTAGAGTCAAAGACAAGAATAACTAAAAGATGTTTTGTCTCATGATGAATAAGAATTAGACCCCAGTATCATATTGTCAAGCTTCACCATATCCCTTTATTTAGGTTTTCTTCTACAGCACAAGGACTTCAAATCCTATTCAGCCTTAACTTCAAGTATTTTCTTTATCAAGAGAAAGAACAACCTTAAACCAAATGCCACATGCATTTGGAAATTCACAATAAATTTAATAATGAGTATTAACTCTCAAGAGGGAGTCATTTGAACTCATAGAGAAAAAAGAAAGAGCCAGCTTACATGTGACTCCTAGCTGGAAATACTTCCCTTTTCCTTCCTCATCTTTCCTTTACTTCCATTGCTGAAAACATAAGCAAATCTATGACACAAAATTTGCAAGTACAGTTTCTGAATGCATTAGGTGGGTTAATTCCCTGGAGCATACAGTATCCTTTAGTGAGGAAAGCTCTTGAAAAGGCTATTTTTTGCTTCAATGCATGGGTAGGAGAATAACATTGAAAGGTTCAACTTTGATTGCATTGTAAACCTAATTTTTTGGTTCTGAAACTGAAATAAAACAAGACAATATTGTGTGTGCTCACACTTGCAGTAATATGGTACCATGAGGTAAAGTTGTGCTTATGCATTGGAACTTGGAATTTCTCCTAAACACGAGTCATTAAGTACCTGAATGTTTTTTGGTTAGTGTGCTTTTTCTTATAGAAAAGCATGTATGCTGCACTTCAGTACACAACAACTGTAGCTGTAAAGAAAGTAGAACACTTTAATTATTGTGGAAGTGTGGGTGTCACATGAAGTTACAGTTTGCTAACAAAATTTAATGATAACTCTAAGTTGGGAGGCATTTTCAGCACAGAAATGGACTCGGAGATTGTGCAATGAAAAATTGCAATGTCTTGAGAACAGGAATAATAGAAATGAGATTAATAGAACAAAGTCTAACTCCTGATTTTACTGAATAATAATAACGTAAGGAGAGTTATAACTTAGAAGTAAAAGCAGATGAGAAGCAGATGTTTGTGTACCAGCTGAATAGTAGAAATATGAGATACAGGTCTAGCGTATTGGATAAAGTACATTGGGTTATGTAAGGAGAAGAGAGAGCAGAGATATCTAATGTTATGATACTGTGTACTTAAGGGACCTCCTTTGGAAAGCAATATTCAGTTCTGGACATCTACCTCCAAGAAAGGTGCATTATAAGTGGCATGGAGGCACAGAAGTCCTAGAAGTGTATTTAAAATTGGAGATCTTGTTTTAAGGAAAGAGATGAATAGAGCTAGGTTGGTTTAGTCTCCTGACTGTACTGAACTGAAAGCAAAGAAAGGACATTTTGATATCCATAAATGCATCACAAGGTAACAGTTCAGATTATGAGTATTATTTAACTGAGGAAATAGCAGATCAATAAATGGATACAAACCAACCATGAATACATTTAATCTGAAAGATAGAAAAAAAATAAAAGAAAATAAACACATGAAATTCAAACTCAGATTTTCAATATCAGTTATAGGTACAAAATTAAGAAAACAGAAGTGTTTTAATTTGAACATGAGATGTTAATATGTAACATCAAGCTTTCCATAGTAGAAAACTGGATATCACAGATCCAGTTTGTCCCTTTCAGATCCTATTTGTCTGCAAGGGGTGACTATCTCTGCCCAAGATTAGAAGACATATAATAAAGAGCTTTCTGCTGCAGAGAAGAAGGAAAAGCAGATGAGAATTTAAAGAGGAGCATGAAGAGAGGTAATATACTACTTTTAGGGTTTTTTTTGTTATTTTTTTCTCCTAGTGAGAAAGACATGCTCTTGAAAATAGATGACTGAATTCTCTGTAATTCATGACAATCAGTGCATCACAAAGGAATAGTTCATGGTAATAATATAAGGATGCATAGAGTTACACACCAGTGTTGTTCTGACAACTCTTCCATTAATGATCCACAAACTGCCTGTGTTTTTGTTGTGTGGTGACATATGGGAATACATTTTTTGGAAGGATTAATGAAACATAAATACACCCACAATGAAGTTAACTAGATGTAATAGGAGCATTCTGACATGCTGAACTTCTAATCTATACACACACTAAAGAACTGCAAAACTACAGATGATAAGAGCACTTTTTGTTAATCATCCTGGAAGTTAAATTTTGTATATTCTCTCTTTGCTANATGTTATATATTCTCTTTCTTCTGGTCATTTCTTCACAAAACTCAATGTTAAACCAATCAAAATGCAAAGATAAATAGCAACAAAGAAGTACAGACACAGAGTCACTGGAGGAATGGAAAAATTAAGATCTGGATATTTGTTAGAAATTATGCAACAAATAAATGAATTATCCATTGTAATAAATTAGGGGTTTGGAACAGATTGACTTCACTGTAGATGGAGGTCTTAATCTCTGCACTGGCTGTAGTTTACATCAGTCTCTTCTTCCCCCATCTCTAGTCTTCTGATCTTGGCTGAGTTTCCATAGAGGGAACACAGATAAGAAAAAGATTCAGAGAGAAACTAGTATGTACTCTGATTTGTGCCTATTTTTGGTGGTAGTGAAACAAGAGCTGATATAAATTGACCATTTAATTGTAGATGCAGTCCTTTCTACTTCCAAAGATTTATATTGGAAGATTTGGTATATATGTGGAGCAGTAGAAGAGCAAGGATTTAAATTTAACTGTTTTGTGAAGTGGAATTTCAGCTTTTTTGATGTCTTAAATACAATCCACCTTGAGTATCTTCTTTTTTGTACAAGAAGTAAATACACTTTCAGCAGGCAAACTTCTGGTATTCCAAAGACAACTGAATACAAACCTTACCTCATGCACAGCAACTTCTTTCAGGAATAGTCAAATATGCATTCAGTAGAGCTTGCCTCCTTCATTGCCAGATAAAAATAGCATTGCCAAGTTTACCAAGCAGTTTTGTACTGATTTGCTTGAGTGATCTCTCCCTTTATTACTAATTAGTTTCTCAGCATTTTTTGTGTGCACAGTTGATCACCATTGATTTTTTTTTTCTTCTTGTTTTCAAAAAATATTAACGAGCAAGGAATTGGAAATTTAACCTTGGAAAAACACAACAAAATTAATTTGTTTTTAATGGTTTTTAGTCTAAAATTACAATTGGGATTTGTCTATTAGCTAATTTTTAATTAAATTCATGAAAGGCATCCTGTTTTTGTGCTGTATAACATTGTCATCCCAATGCAAAACTGAATCAAGTTCTTTACAGAAATCTGGCAACTTATGACTAACCTTGTACCTCTGTTATAAAAAATGGATACATTATTAATTTGGAAAATTCTTTTGGCCATAAACTATGTTAGATGACATTAAATATGGTACTCTCCATTCTTTATTAATCATTTTTCCTACCTGATGTTCCATTATTTTTCCCAAGATTGATGTCAGGCAGACAGGCTTGTATTTACCTAGACTATCCTATCTACTTTGAAAGCAAAATATGGACGTAACTCCCACTTCCATTCAATGCTCAGGATCTACCTCAGCAATAAAAGATTTATTACAACTAATAATCAATTGTATAATTAAGCTTATTAGGATTTTCTTCTAACATTCCTAGGTGCATTTTTAAATAAAAGACACTTAGCCTTAATAGCCGTTCTTTGGCATAGTGGGGTTTTTTTAAGTGTAATTTTTCATCACCATCTTTGTATGATATGACCACATCTTTTTCTTTCCCAGTCACCGAACTGAAATTTTTCAACATTTCAATCTCTTACGCAGTATTTTTGACAACTGTGTCCTAACCATTTAAGAGTGGACAAACAGTATTGTAAGGTTATTTTTCTTCATCAGGTTGCTTTCAGTGGATTAAATCCAGGTAGTCATAGAAATCCTCCTATATCTTTTTGTCTTCAGAGGCAATTTTCTTTTAGTTCCATTTGTGTCCTAAATTAAAGTGACCTAATATGATTAGCTCTTCCCTTGTGTCCCTACCTAAACTGCTTGCATGTGAAATTTAACTTTCTCTTTTAAGGTAGACTGGTCTAGAATGAACTTTGTCTTGACTGTAGTTCTTAGATCATCTCAAAAAAGGTTTTTAAATACATTTATAATTTTCAATTTTTCTCCTTTTAAATTCTCCCTTTTTCAGATTATGCAGAAACTTGTATTTATCTGTTTGAAAGAGGCCATTTTAAATTAGTGAGTGCAAGAATTATTGGTTTTGTTACATTCTATTTGCATGTAATGAATGTAATCAAGTTCTCACTTTCACTGAAGGTGAAGACATGGAATCAATTTTGATTTAGCTGTCAAGATAACACCTAGTAAAAAATTCTCTAAGGAGAAATATAAAATTTTTTGATTTAGCAAATTTTTATTGATCATTGTTCAGAATTTCAAAGGTATTTCATTACTGGCAATTTCAGACCTGTAGAGCTGTGTCTTTAACTCTGATATCCACCAGTAAAAAAGATTTTTGTTAAAGCTCATACAATATAGAAAATATTTTCTCTTCCCCATAGACATATGAAGTAGGTACTGTAGGTACTGCTCAACCTACCCCATGGTGTTTTTTGATAGTATGCAGCTGCCTGCAAATAATTGCCCTTATCAGACTTTCCGCATTGGGAGATTGATCTGTAAACATGTAAACACTGAAAGCATTTACTGTACAGCAGTCAGTAAGATGAAATTTGTTATTGCCACATACTGTCTCTTGTCCTCCTCTCTTGCCACTGTGTTTTTCCTAAATTGCTTATAATGAGTGAGTTTAACATTCCTATCACAGAACTTTTCCATTGAGTTCCAGTAATATCAAGCAGGTTAAATTCATTCTCATTGTACAAGCTATTCCTGTTCTTCGTGTTTTTGACACAAGCTCCCACCATTTGTGAACAGGCAATTAAAGAATTTATTTTTCTTTGTGCCATTCAGTGTCTTGATTAATTTTGTTCCTGACAACTTGACTGTGTGAAATGAGTGTTTATTTGCTGACCCTTTTTAATCTCCCCTTTTGTTGTAAGTTTAATGCCATCATGACTAGTCTAGTCAGCTTGTCCCCTGTAAAATTGATTTCCCCTTTAATGAGCTAGAGGCAGTGTAAACCACATTACTCCTAGTTAGAAAATTGCTCTATAGTCTACCAAGATAAAAACCCCTCTTCCTCTCACATGCCTGAAATTATCAGTTTATTGTTAATAACTCCCGATGCATGTATTTTTTTCAGGGATGAGCAATCTTCAAAAAGCTCATATATGTACTTTCATACATCATCAATATACTGAACTTTATGAAGCAGTTTGTAACCTGTGAGGAGATGTATAAAACAACACTAGTAGTGACGAATCACTAAAAAAATTAAATTTAATCCTCAGTTGTTTAAGGTTTATTCCTCTGTCAAAGAATAGTCAAGATTTTATAAGAAAGAATGTCCTAAAAGCCATATCCTGTAGGGAAAAGAGTTTTAATTGTAATTAGCTTGTTCAATACTTTTCATTATGCAAGGATATTAAAAAATTCCTTGAGAAGTTTTCCTGGTTTGCAATGAACTTTTGATATTTTGCACAAGGAATGCTTTAGGGTAGCAGAAATGTCTTTTATCCACTGTAAGACGTTCCTTTCAGCTTTTGCTCCTTGCAGGTACTCTTTGTTCCAAGTACATCAGCTTGGAAGAGTACTTGTGTTGCTGACTAAAGGCATAGCATACTGTTTCCATAATAGCTAAGCTCCCTAGATTTGTGAATATACAAAAGGAGAGAGAAAAATCTGGACTGACTTCTTCTTTATGACTACTCTTTTCATGAAGAGTGTGAACCATCTTCCTGTCATCCCTTTGGGGGAACACAGTTCTGTAGCTGCCATCTAGCAAGTTAACATGAGAACATTCTGTGTTGCTGTGCTGCAAGCCCAGAGGTAAAAACACGCTGTTTTATGTGAGTTGTGGAAGCTGTGCATTATCAAATTTACTCTTTACCTTTGCCTTTAAAGAAGAGAAGAAAAGAATATTCACCTACTGGTTACTTTTTTAATGTAAGTTCTGCATAAGATATTAACGCAATGTTAAATACCTGAAAGTTAAGAAATAGCTTTAGGTTAACCACATAAGTATGCTCAAGAACTCTTGCTACAAATCACTAGCAAAAGGTTTTGTGCTACTTTTGTAAATGCTGTACCCTAATTACAAAAGAGAAAAGAATCACATAAAATTCCATCATTTCCTGACTACTATGTATGAACACCTCAGTAACCTTATTTGTCATAGTTTTGGTATGACATTGGTATGTCTTTGAATGTAGATAAAGCTATCATGCCCCTTGTAGTAAAAAAACCTTACTGCTAAAGCTGCACATAGTTTTGAGGCTATCTGACTCTGTACTAAGAAACTGTGTTGCTTGATGCAAGACATTTTAAGGTTGCAACTTCTCAAAGAAGTATACAGCCTAAAAGCCCTATCCAAAACATAAATAGCGTACTGAACAAATCCTAGTTTAATTCTGCCAGCCAGTGCCTGGGCTGCTCAGCTGGCAGTGATGCTAGAGTGCCCTGAAGGTGGCAGGCATTTCTCTCACTAAGTTTGCAGCAGGGAGTTGATGGTTTCATTGGCCTTTTCATAATTGTAATTGTTTTAAGCTACGGAAGTGTTTTTCCAAGGTGATCATCTGAACAGAATGAGGAGCTATTTTACTTTGAGGCTTACAGGAAAGATGGAATCAGTGAATATAGCAATAGGACAAGGGATAATGGGCTTGAACTGAAAGAGTGGAGATTTAGATTAGCTATTAGGCAGAAATTTTTCACTATAAGGGTGGTGAGACACTGGCACAGATTGCCCAGAAAGGCTGTGCATGAGTTCAAGGCCAGGCTGGATGAGTCTTTGAAGTGGAATGTGCCCCTGCCCAGGGCAGGGAGGTTGGAATTAGATGATCTTTAAGGTCCCTTCCAATGTAAACCATTCTGTGATTCTATGACACTTGCACTATTTTGGATCCTTCTACTTTATGCACTTTTAGGACACCAGTCTCTCCAGACTGCAATCAATGATGCATATAGGCTGAAGAGGAAAGAATAGCTGGAGGCAAATCTATTTTTCACTCAGTTGAGAACAGGGAAAGTGGACAAGTGACAATTTTACCTTTAGTGAAGGAATTTACCCACCACAACTATGTGTGATTGTATGCACTTTAGCGTCAATAGGCTCATTTCAAACCACAGCTCCAGTTTCCCTATGCCTCAGTTTCTTTATGTCTAAAGCAGAGATAACTCACAGAAACAAAATATTGCCAGCAATGTTTGTGAAGTTGTGTTCTGTAATCTTCACATGCCAGCTGCTCTATCATCATTACAGTTTATTTGTTATGAATTGCCTTATTTTGTTTTCCATAGGCTAGGAGGCTTAGAGTAAAAAAAGATGCCAGCAAGCTTTCAAGTTATACTCATTTGTTTCAAAATCGAATTGTGGTTAAACCTCATCAAATCCCCTCTTTTGCCTTTCCTGCAATTGCTGATTAGTTAAGAAGTAGAAGGGAACATTGCACCGTATAACATCCATTTATCCACCAGTGTCAGGTTCTTCTGACATGATGTGCTAATGCAAAGTACATTAAGCATTAGCACTAGGTGCTCCAGACCTAGTAGTTCCTAGACAGGCATTAGGAGACCTCAAATGAGTCAGTGTCACTCTATGGTTTAACCTAATATCAACCCCTTAGAGCACCCCTATCAAATTTAAGAGAAATGAAAGATTTTAAAGGCCATTAATCCCAGTGATGTACTTTAGAAGAGCACAGAGTTATTTTTCACAGGTCTTTTTGTCACCATGATATTGAGGTAAAATGTGAAGTATTCAGTATTCCTGAAATTCTTACTTCCACCTACTTAAACGTGGAGGTTTTTTGATGATGTACTTACAATGCTGAGCTGTGATATCTAGCAGCTACTGGCAGTCACTGGCACTGTCTGAAATCCCATTTTTAATTCTCAGTGAGTTTTTCTTACATCTACAGCACAGAAAAAGTAGCAAAAACATCTTTAGAAAAACAAGCTTTGAACTAAAAAGTATACTAAGTAAACAAGCAAGAGAACTCTGGCCCCTGACAGGCACCTTTACAACATGCCTAAGAGCTGCACCAAATGCAAAGTGTTAGCTACTTTTGCCATACTTGTTACCTGGAACTGCTTTATTCATAATGTGATAGATGTTTTGTTCCGTGTGTCTTGCCTTGAAGTTGCTGAGACTCAGAAATAATCCTGTTGTTTTAGAAAGCTCTGATCCAGTGTCTGCATGGAAGAGAAATCTCAGATAGCTGGTTGTCTGGCAGAAATGGCTTCAAAGGGTCTGGCAGCCGAATGTGAGCAGCTCAGGTTTTACTGGAAGCGGTGACAGATACACAACTTCAAACTCTTGCCAGGGTCTGAATCTCCACATTTCAAATTCACTTCACACACATTCAGTTGACAAAAATTGTCTAGCCATCAGATTGCCATACTGGCAGATGCTCTGGCTCCAAGCTCTTTTTTTCTTGTTTTTTTTTTGTATAAAGCTTCATGAGATACTTAAAACAGTAAAGAGTTTCAAGACCTTTGACAGGAAGTCTGCAAGTATTTGAATTTTTAACTAGCTGACCTGCATAGTAGCAAAGATACATAGCTTACAGTGTGTTCATTTGTGCATCCATGTGTATAACTGAGTGTAGGTGTAAGGTAAGTGTGTACAATTGCTGGGATCCAAGAAGTTAGTCAATATTTTAAGCTTTGTCAGGATGCTCTGAAATCAATTGTAAACATCAATCTTCAGTGTTTATACAAAACCAGTCCTATTTATTTTGAGAGTCTGGGGAAAATTCCGTACCTCTGAAAAGAGTAGGAAAAAACAGAGCACAAGAGTGTGGGGACTGTTGTTTCAAGCCAGACCGGAGGTCCATCTGCCATGATCTTTGATGGTGGCCAGAGCCTGGGGCCTGCAGAAGAGACTGAGAACTGAACAAGTGTATCTGATGCTTCCCTCTGTCCTTGCCTGACCTTTACTGACCTTTGTGGCTCAGAGACAAAATTTACTTTAGAGATTTCTCCTCTGTGAAGACACCCAGCTGCTCCCCATCTACAGTGGGGGCTGTGGAGTAAGGGTTTTAGCAGGTTAAAACTGTGGCATGTGTAGAATCACTTTATTTCATTTGTTTTGAAGTTACCAACTGCTGCTTTCATTTGATGATCTGTAGATTTGGTACTAGAAGAGATAGCTGTACCTATCTGTATCCTCCTGTATCACTTGTGGTTTTACAGGCTTATGTCATATCATACGCTCTTTTCCAGACCCATAAAGAAGTTGTTCCATACCTTTGAATGTGCTTTTCATACTACTATGAGTCTTTCTAATAATTGCTAATTTTCACTATTTTATTTTCTTTCCCCCAGCTACTGCTGAACACTAAGGTGAGTTTGTCCTGTGTCTGTAAGACCAGGTTCTCATACCTCTGCAGCTCAGAGCTCGTTCTTAAGTACATAAACTTAGGACTTTTTCTCCCTCCCATGATTCTCCCTTTAAATTTGCCTGTATTGAATTTCACCATTTACTTGCCTTGTCACTTAGTCCTTCTGGATTTATCCTAGTAAATGAATCAGGGCCACAAAATGCTTTCAAGCACTGTGCCACTGGGACTAGCATCTATACTAGAAAACATAATAGATCAAATATGATCATTTGTCCTTGAAGGTAAATGTCATTGCTTGTGAAAACAGGACTAAGCATTTTTTCTACCAAAAAAAAAAAAAAANGATTAGTGATTAGCATGTCTTATGCCTTCTGTTTTTTCACCGAAAAAAAAAAAAAAAAAAAAAAAGAAGAGACAGAAGATAAAAGAGGGTGGCCATCTTCTTTTGCTCTGAAACCGTATTGTCTGGGAGAGTATTAGGGAGCACTGTGCTCAGAAATGACAAAATGGGCTATCATATTACAGAGCCTAAGACCATCATAGCCCTGAGTTAAGCCTCTGCTTAATTGCCTTCTGACATGCTCGGTCCCTGCCAACTAGTACAACTAGTACTCCCCAAACCAATAAGCGTTCATGGTTTGGAGATGGTATGTGAGAATGCTCTAGTTTTGTCTCACTCCATCACAGATAGTTTTCCAGCAGTAAATGCAGCCATTTTACTCTGCAACACCCATATCTATCTTCAAGGAAGATGCAAGGTGTGTACAATAAGTATTTTGTTTCTTGCTAAAGAAATGCCACCCTATCAAAGAGTAATACTGCCATCACATTTTCACATTCACTTTGAAGATAAATTAAAAAAAAAAAAGAAAAAGAAACTGTTAATGTTTTTAGAGTAATTATGCAAAAACCTGATGAGAGCCAAAGCAAAGCACTGTATAAAGTGGATACTATCACAAAATATTATGTGGATGTACCATTTGGGTCAGGGCTGGAAAATGATGTGTGATTCTGTTTTATTTAGTAGTACGAATATACCCATATGGCTGTCCTGCTATTCTTCATGGTCAATCTAGAATGTCTAATATTATGAGTGAACTTTGTTCTTTCATCCCGTTTCCCACACTTCTTATGAATATTTTAAACAAGCACCCGGGCAAATTCCTGTGGGACACAACTCACTGCTTCTCCTTATTGGGAAAGGTGACCTTTTACTCCTACCTTTTAACCAGTTTTTTATGCACTTGAGGTTCCTCTCTGTTATGCTATGAGAGTGGCTCTTCCACAGCTTTTGAAGAAGGATTTTATTAAATGTTTTTTGGGAAATGCAGTAGGCCTTTGTCTACTTGAGAATTACGATAGCTGTTATGGCCCCAATGAGTGCTTTTCCTTTATAGAAGACACTCTGATGGTTTTCAGCATGTGACACATTTATCCATAAGCCATCTTTATTACAGTTACTCATTCACTCAGTGTGTATGCTAGATCTATTGATCTGTAGATTCACAGTTTTCCCTGTAACTTTTTGGGACTGAAGGCACATTAGCCACCTTTCAAGACTTCTGATAGCAAGGCAACTTTAAATGAGAATTGACATATGGTGGTGAGTTATTCAGCTATTTCAACCTTAAATTCCTACAGACCTGATGATATGTGACTGTTCAATTTATCATTTGCCTCATAATGTCTCTTGCTAGTACAATCAGCAAATTGCTCCATCTGAGACAGAACTTCTGATAAACACGATGTAAGAAATAGGAACTTCATCAGTTTCCTTCATACTGCAATGCAGATATGAAAAATTGCTTATCTGTTTTCTGATCTAGAATTTTCTTTGTTGCATACTTCTTGTTTATATTGATACTATGGTCTCTGTCCTCTTCTGTCAATTAGCTTAGGAAGATTAGTGAGTGAATCCTTGTTTCAAGTCCATGTGACACACTAACTTACATCCGCTGTGCCTAGGGCTCCAGGGCAAGCTGGTCACAGAAACAGAAGAGTCAAAGAATGGGCCAGGAATTAAACAGCAGAGACAAGAGCAGCCCAGTGTTTGAGCTTGTTCCCTCATCTTTCTCATTTATCAGAATAGATGTAAGCACAGACTCTCTAACAATCTCCAGTTCTGATACATTAGAAAAGAGATTTATCAGTAGGCTTGATGCCTTTTCTTCCAAGTTCAACCTCCAAGCCTTTTGAATGTGATGGTAGATGGGTTTTGGGGCCCACACATTTCATGCATAGCCCTTTTCTTCCAGAAGTTCATCTTCTAATTTCGTTCATGGCTGTGCTTTGGGATGTTTATCCTAATACTGCGTCTGTCCATGGTGGAGTCACCATCCCTGGAGACATTCAAAACTCATCTGGATGTGTTCCTATGCAACCTCCTGTAAGTGAATCTGCTCTGACTGTGGGGTTAGACTTGAAGGCCCAGACATCCTTTCCAATTTCCACTATTCTGTGATTCTTCAACATTCTCTATATATGGTAACTGAACAAAGATTTAGGGAAGCAACTGTCCAGCCTTTGAATTTACAACCAGAGGAAAAAGGAAGCCATCTCATGTACCACAATTTAGTTCATTCCCATGTTTCTTGTCTGGTCCTGGACAGTCACTTTTACTGTTTCAGCACTTTTAGTACGTGAAGTAGTTCAGGGGTTTATTCAACTTAATTTAAGTGACTAGCACTCTCAACAGCTTTAATTATGCCTTCAATTGTCTGCAGTTCAAAGGCAGGCTTGTTAGCAGTCATTAACACCTTGCCATACCAAAAAGGATAGTTCAGTAATAATTGCAAAATCCTTGAAAATAGAAAATGCTGTAGAATCAGTTGTACTTATTTGTCAGTTACACCTGCTTAATATTCTCTCTGCTGAGACAGTGGGCTTTTTTCTATGCCACTACATGCCTAGTGTTTTGAAAAATGTTTATGTGCGCTCTGTTTTTTTATAGTTTTAAAATTTTGTTACACAATTAATTATAAAAAATTTAAGAGAGTAAAAAATCTTATTATTCTAACTCTCCAAATTTCCTCAGGTTTCTTCCCAGTGGTAAGACTGTCATGAGAGTTTCCATGATGTTTGAGCCTCATCATGAAGCCGACAGCAGTGCAGAACCTCATGTATTTGCACATGTTGGAATGAAGTGAGATAACGGCGCAGTTAATTTGAAGTCAGCGCAATTCTACACTGGGCTCCAGAGCACCAAAATTTATTGCAGAACTGGTCATGACTCATATTGTTAGTCACAACATCTAATCTCAACAGCATCCTAACATATATTGTTTGAAAAGATGTAAGCACACATTTGTTTTATATGCAGAGGAAACATCTCTGTAAAAATATCTCTTATACCAAAGTAGTCATCTGCTGCACCTTATATTGAAATTAATGGAGGCAACTGAGAGCACAGAGATGTGTATTTAACTGACCAGCTTTTGTCATCTGCAGTTGAACAGGCAGAGTGTAAGGCCTTGAATTACAAAGACCACCCTACTACCAAAAAATATTAATAAGTCTCAGTTGCTGGATTTTCAGGGTTTTTTTGTAGACACATAATTCAAAGCCCACTGAAATCAATAGGAAGAGGTTATCCCACTGGCATCATTGATTGGGCTATAGGACACCAGTGTGCATACATCACCTTTAGACACCATTAAATCCCTTTTCATACTGAGCTGAGAAATACACAATGAGGATATTTCTCCTCCTTGAAAAATAGCAGACAAGAATCATATAATTTCTCATGAAAACCAGATAAAACACAAATTAAGCAAAAATTCTATGAGCTCCCTAATGTGTATCCAGAAAAGTATATGCACATTTAGACGCATTTATTTTGTTAACACTGCATGCAGAGGAATAGAGAAAGAGCTGCCATAAGAGTTAAATAAATAACAAAGGAAAATATTAGAGAAGAATCAACATGAGAATTGAGCATTGTCTTCAAAAGGCAGAGTTAATTCAGGTAATATCCTGAATGGTAAAGTATTTTTGTGTAATTATAATGTTAAGGAGTGAAGAGTCGTATGTGTTCAAAGCACTTTTTCACTGAATATAGACATGCAGAATTTCTTAAAAAAATCCCAAACAGTTAACGATAGCATGAACATAATTTTGGTGACTAAAAAAAAATATATGGTAACTGAAAAACCAAAGAGTGAAACAATTGTCCACCTGTGCTGGCTGAATCCATTTAAGTTTTTCACTTGTTTTTACATTCAAGGAGACTTCCCTTACAACATTACACCCACAAGATTAATTAGCATCCATTACTAATGGATGGAGATAGGTAGTGAAGCTGTTTCCCTTAGGATTCTGCCATTAAATCTGCCTTTTCCCTTCTGTATGTATTATTGCATCATTATTTCTAGCTACCCTACTCACAGCTGATTTTTCCTCATGCCAGACCCTAACCCTACTGAGCTGTACATATTCTCAGGAAAATGTTTGCATTCTTAAGTCTCATGGATTAAATGGAATAGCTACTCTACTCACTGGGGGTAAAGGAGGTAGACTAGGATTTCATATAAATGAGCTTGTGACATGAAGCATTGTCAAACAATAGGGGAATGTGCATCTGGCACCTCATCATCATGAATGTGATAGTGATCTTACCAGTAAGAGGCTATGCAGATGGACACTAAAACTGGGTGGAACAGTGTGCATTGAGGTACATGAGACAGCGTGGTAAAGCGGAATTATTTGCAACTTTCTTCACAGGAAGCTGTTAAGAAACACGCTCAGAGCAGCTATCAGAGGTAAATGAAATCATGCAAAAGACTGCCTTGTGAGCCATATGTTTCACTTATAGAGCCAGAGACCATGCTTTTTCCCACTTTGAATCTCAGAACTTCCTGTTGGAAGTTCAGCTTGCAAGTAATTGTTTTACAAGCAAAAAGGCAATTTTAGGAAAAGAAGCTTTTATTGGAGTGCTAGAAGGCTTATTTTTAGATTTCCCTTAAAGTGCCTGAGCAGTTGGGAAAATAAGACAGAAGGGACAAAGCCTCGTGACCAATTGTACACAGATTGCAGTTTGAGAACCTCGGATATTGTAAATGCCAGGCTGCCGCACCTATTTACCCTATCCTTTACTACAAAGTCAAGGGTAAGCTCTTTAGGGTAAGGGTTGTATCATCTGGGAACAAAATCAGCAAGATGCATTATATTTGTTTGTTAACTTCCTTTCAGCTTTAGGTCACCGTTGGAAGCAGGATATTTGATTAGATGGAGTATTGACAGTTAGTCCAGTATGAAATGCTCGAAGAAAATTGTCAACAAGCTGCCAATTTCTGTCCTGCGAGATGATGCTGGAATACATTTGAGAGGTGCACTTTTCCTACCTGGCATTTACTTTAGACTGCCAAAGATAAAAGGTTTCAGACAACAGAAGACTTTAGCAGTGTCAAGAATAATTCATTACACAGCACTATGACATTCTCTAATGAATATGAGGAATTTAGTATTGCGTCTTGCTGACATCTCCACTGCAGACATTGTTTTGGACTTTTGAAAATATTGTTCACATACATAAAGCAATTACTGAGTCGTACCATTGATTGTGCATCTGTCTCAATTTTTATGAGCCTTCTAGTACAACTGTGATGCCTATTAGGCTAAATTTACTGAACGATGCCCTTATTTCCTTGTTTTGTTTTCTTGATCTGCTTGGGTGGTTTTTTTTTCCTTGGATAATCAGGTTGTGGTCTGTATGAAGTCTGTGTGGATGTCTGTATGGAACAAATCATCTCCAGCTCACTCTATCTATGCATTTGGTTCAGTAAGCAAGCAAGCAAAAGCACAAGCCTGTAGCCCTGTGGTGTAGCCCCCAGCCCACACATTCAGCTGTTTGTGCTCCAGGGCTCGGGTTTGTGAAGCACAACTGTGTGACCTTGGCCCATTTTTACTGAGAAAAATTGTAGCTGAGCTGTGAAAAAAGTATATCAGTTAAAGCCACTCAAAATAGAAAAAATAAAAACAGAATTGAAACTCTTTTGTAGGTAATTGTAACTCAAGAAGTCAGCAGAAGAGTAGAAACATGAAAGGGTCTAGAATTCTGAGAGAAAATGTAGAATATGTAGAAAATGTGGAAGATGACAGCAGCAGGGTTGAGGATCTGCTTGCTCTGCAGGGCAATGGGGGCTAATGTTTCCCTACACTACTAGCTTGCTTGCAGAGACTTTCCTAGTACACATGTCAAAGGTGGTGAATATATTATTCATCTGTCCTATATCTCTTCTATTAGCCAATAGTTATTGTTTGCTCATTAAAGTCTGTATATTTCTATTTCCACGTCTCTTCTAATGGAAAAAGTTGCTCAAAGAAAATTAAAGTACCAAAAGAGAAGGCTATAGTGGACAGCCTGTTGTGGTGGGTTGATCCTGGTTCAACATCAGCTGCTCAACAAGCTTCTCTGTCACTCCCTCAGCTGAACAGAGGAAACAAAACATAATGAAAGGCTTGTGGGTGGCAATAAGGACAGGGAGGTCACTCACCAGTTACCATCATGGACAAAACAAGGAAATGAATTAAATTTATTACCCATAAATCAGAGAAGGATAATAAGAAAACAAAACCAGATCTTAAAACACCTTCCTCTCACCCCTTCCTTCTTCCTGGGCTCATTCCCAGATTCTCTGTCTCCTTCCCCCAAGAAGTGCAGTGGGATGGGGAATGTGAGAGGGTGTCAGTTCATCACACATTGTCTCTGTCACTCCTTCCTCCTCAGCTCCAGTGTGGAGTTCCTCTCACAGGAGACAGATCTTCATGAACTTCTAAAATATTCTCTTCTACTTCCATCCCTACGGCTATGGTTCTTCAGGAACTGCCCCAGAGTAGACTCTTTCCATGGGGCACAGTCCTGCAGGAACGGACTACTCCAGAGAAGGCCCCCCATGGATTCAAAAGTCCTACCAGAAAACCTGCTCCAGTGTGGGCTCCTCATTCCACAGGTCCTGACAGGAACCTGCTCCAGTGTGCATTCAAAACATGCACCTGCCCTGGTGTGAGCTAAACTGTTAACCTCCATAGACTGTATAGAGAAAGTCTGCCTCGCCATGAACTGCACCATGGGGTGCAGGGGAATCTCTACTCCACTGCCTCCTTCCTGTCTTTCTTTACTGACCATGGTGTCTGCAGAGCTGTTTCTTTCAGTTTCATTTATCTCTTCCAGCTGCTGTTTTGCTGTGGGCTTTTTCCCTTTCTAAAGTATGTTATCTGACAGGTGAAATCACTGTTGCTGATGGGCTTGGCCTTGCACAGATGAAGTTCTATCTTGGAGCCACCTGGCATTGACTTTACTGTACATGAAGGAAGTTTCTGGCATCTTTTCACAAGAGACACCACTGTTGTCCCTCCTGCTACCTAAACCTTGCCATGCAAAACTAATACATTTGCTAAGGTAGAAAAAGGCTATCTTGAGGTATGAAAAGGTGAACTAAGGTATGATGAAGACAGGTAAGTTATGATAAGGCAGTCCTATGTATCTATGTCAGTTTTATGTATCTATTTCTGCTTTTATCAAAACACTGTTGAATATAAAATGTATGACCAGTCTAAGAAGACAAAGTTTGAATTATGTTACTTGCTCTTCTTTTTAATCTACCTTTTTTAAATGGAAATTGTTATAAAGTGCTAGGTGAAATCTGTAAGCAGCGTTGATATGGAAACTATGCAATGCTGTTACTTTGTGTATGGAACTCTACCTGGAGTGCTATCATACAACCAAGCAGACAAACATGAGCTGTGTTCAGGTGGATGCATAACATTCAGGTAACCTGACTGTCTGTGTCAGGATCCAAGGTCTGGCAGCCATGGATGGCAGCCAGTCAGAATCACTCATTGCTTGCTTGAACTTTGGTTCCAGAGCTGCCTCCTAAACAATTTTTACACCTATCTGTGTCATTCAGATAAACTCATTCCTGTTCCGGTAGAATAAAAGAAACATAGAAGCTTTCCAAGAGAAATCATAGTTCAATAGTATCTTTAAAGCACATTTATTTTTCATTTTGTTGAGGACTTCCCACTTGGAAAAGGTATTATGAAGCTTGTCTTTTTCTGAATATGGATATATTTCATGGAGGAGGAAAGAATCAATCTGTTCTGTTTCTCTTCCAAAATGATTCCTGATAAATGTTATGGAGAATGTTTCAAAATAAGGAGAATTCTTTAAATCAATAAATGTATATGATTTGTTAAAAAAGTAAATGATTCTCATTCACAACATGGATTTGTGGTTTTCCACTGGAGAATAACTGTGCTTTATGTTTGAGTTCACTCAGCTAATGAGTATGTGGAGAAAAGGCTTTTGAAATAAAGGAATGATCTTCAGAGAGTCTTTTCTCTGGAATACTTACTGCTACAGCAGAGCCTCTGTAATGGCAGTTATGTCAGCTAAGGGGACAAAATGCAGCATGTTTGTGATAATTTAAAGCGTGTATCACTAACGAAGATGAAGAGAGCAAAGTATTTAAAGCTTAATGATACAGCAATAGCAATTGCCCTGCGATAATGAACAGTGTAGATTATCAGGCAAAGCTTAATGAATGCCTTGCTTACAACAAGCTTTTTATAAACAAATACTGGTTGAATCCTCTTTCAGCATTAGTACTGACATGAAAGTGAAATGATTTAATTAAAATATGCAAGATAAATAAGGATTTGGGTGAGGGTGCTGCATAGAATAGTCTGGCAAGCGCTTGCTGACAGTAGGTCTTCCAAAATTACCAGGCAGAGTATATTATGTACATGGTTTGACCTACAAAATAACATTAACACTCTGAGGACCGACTTTGGTTCTATCTACAGCTCAGCCCATGCTCTAACCGGGAGGATACACTTCTGTTTCCTTCCACTGGATGATTGGAGGTACATGCCTCCAACATTGACTCTTTTCCCTTGGGGTCCTGAGGAAAGAGGTGGGAAATCAGAGCAAATATTAGCACCCAGTATGAAGTTTTGGTGTAGCTGAGGTAGTGGTGGACAAAGTGAGTGCTTCCTGATACAGTTAGCTTCCATGTCTGAATTCAGGGTTACAGAACTTTCAGTATTTGAAATTTATGGTCAGATACAAAAATCAGCCCTGTACATCTCTGGGCTTATTAGATGGATACAAAATAAAGTCATAGGCTCTGAAAAAAATAGACCTGTCTTTAGTTACACACTTTGTTTCTCTTTATTTTGAAACTGAGGCCAGATTCTGGTACAATGGGGCCAGTCTGGTATATAAAGCAAGACTAGGAGAACCAGGGGACTATGCCCATGGTGAAATGCATGTTCCTCTTTCTGTCTGTTATTTTGGAAGAGATACAAAATGTCACATTAGTCCCACAGAATTTTGTGGGTGTGAGTGTGTGTTAGCAGGTGATTTAATGGAATTCAAAGGACTGAGGCACTGGAGGAGAGCACAGTTAAAATTCAGTACGAGTAAAATATCTGCTCATCCTCTTGTTTGCTCCCTTCCCTGTAGTCCCAGAGGGCTGACTGTATTTTTTTGTGCTTTCTATTGTTTAAGCTACAAAACCATTTAATTTCTTTTGACGTCTGTCTTAAACAGTGGATTGCTAGCATGTCTGCTGATCTCAGGATGACCTGTGGTAGCCTAGGGATGTGTGTCTAGCCTGGCTTCTCATCACCAGAAGCCCCTAGCACAAGAATACAGAAAAAAAAGTGCATCAGTGAAAAAATGCACAAAACTGAAAGAGGGAGATTTCTAGGAAGGGAAGACTTCCAAATTACAGGGGCATTGGTTTCAGGAAAAAAGAAAAAACTTGAATTTATCTCAAAAATCTGTAGTTTTTTAATACTCTGAGGGATGTGTGAAGACACTTAGTGACTCCAGGGTATATAAAAAATTCTGAATAGGAGGGAAAATAAATAAATTTTATAAAAAAATGAACTTAAGCATATTCAAACATACAAGTATATGCCAAATCTTAAAATGCTTACCAAGCTATGAGCTTATTGGGTCATGTCTACCAACTATGCTACTAATTATGATCCCAATTATGCAATAAGGATGCAAATGAGGATGACTAGGGGCTGCAGCACTTCACCATTGAAGACAGATTGAGAGACTAGGGGCTATTCAGCCTGGAGAAGAGAAGGCTCTGGGGGGACCTCATAGCAGTCCAGTAGTACCTGAAGGAGGCCCACAGGAAAGCTGGGGAGGGACTGTTTGTCAGAGCATGTAATGACAGGGCAAGGGTCAATGGTTTTAAAATAGAGCTGGGCAGGTTTAGATTAGACAGAAAGAAGTTCTTCACCAGGAGGGAGGTGAAACAATGGAACAGGCTATCCAGGGAGATGGTGGAGGCTCCATCCCTAGAGAATTTCAAGGCCAGGCTTGATGAGGCTCTGAGCAACCTGATCTAGTGCAGGATGTCCTTGCTCACTGCAGGGCCATTGGACTAGATGACCTTTGAAGGTTTCCTCCAACTCTGATTCTATAATGATGTGTCAGAAAATCTAGGAGGGGGAAACAAAAGCCTATCACATTTTGTTATTCCTTGTAGTGACTCCCTCAGCTTCCACTTCTGTTGGAAACTTTAAGACCAGAAAAGGTAGTTACTTTTTTCTATTTCTGAAATGGATTCCTACTCAATAAAGTCATGTTCAGCCCCCTCTGGAATTTCTCTGACAATCATTTCAGTATTGGTGGAGACGAGACTGCATGGAGCATAATAAGCTTGAGGGGTTGATTTTTGTGTTTAGTTTTTGTGTTTGTTTGTTTTTATTAGGTTTCACTGTGCATAAAATTCACAAGATGACAGAATTGTAGGGGTTGTTAGGGACTTTGGAGGTCATGAAGTCCACCCTCCTGCCAAAGCAGTTTCACCAAGAGCAGACTGGACAAGAACGCATCCAGTCTGGTTTGGAATATTTCCAGAGAAGGAACCCCCCTGGGAAGAAGGAAGGGATGCCATCCAGAGGGACCTTGACAGGCTTGAGAGGTGGGCCCAAGCCAACCTCATGATGTTCAACAAGGCCAAGTGCAAGGTCCTGCACCTGGGTCGAAGCAATCCCAAGCACAGATACAGGCTGGGTGGAGAGTGGCTTGAGTGCAGCTCCGTAGAGAAAGACTTGGGTGTGTCAGTTGATGACAAACTCAACATGAGCCAGCAGTGTGCACTCGCAGCCAAGAAGGCCAACCAAATCCTGGGTTGCATCAAGAGGAGTGTGACCAGCAGGTCAAGAGAGGTGATTTTACCCCTCTACTCGGCACTGGTGAGACCCCACCTGGAGTATTGCGTTCAGTTCTGGAGCCCTCAACACA